>CAUYON010100359.1:0-13557 GCA_963573935.1 Arctocebus calabarensis | reverse complement strand
CCTCAAGCTGTCACCCTGGATAGAGTGTAGTGGTATCACAACTCACAGCAACCTCCAATTCCTGGGCTCAAGCGAGTCTCTTGCCTCCGCCTCCCAAGTAGCTGGGACTACAGGCGCCCGCCACAATGCCCAGCCATTTTTTGGTTGCAGCCATCATTGTTGTTTGGCGGGCCTGGGCTGGATTCGAACCCACCAGCTCAGGTGTACGTGGCTGGCGCCTTAGCCCGTTGAGCCATAGGCCCCGAGCCCCGTAATACATTTTTAATGAAAGAGTATCAGATGCTAATAGAAGTAAAAATAATATTGACTATAGGCTCAGTGCCCATAGCTCAGTGAGTAGGGCACCGGCCACATACACCGAGGCTAGTGGGTTTGAGCCCGGCCCAGGCCTCCTAAACAACAACAACTGCAAACAAAATAAAGCCAGGCATTGTGTGGTGGGCACCTGCAGTGCCAGCTGCTTCGGAGGCAGAGGCAAGAGAACTGCTTAAGCCCAAGACTTTGAGGTTGCTATGAGCTATGATGCCATAGTACTCTACTGAGGATAGACTAAGACTCTGTCTCCAAAAAATAATAATAATGTTAAATATAACAAACATAAACTTATGTTCAAGGAAACATATATCAAATGCTGACAGTATTTCCAGTTGAAAGAATTACAGGACATTTTAAATTTCTTTTGCTTACCATTATTTTTTCCCTATCTTGAACATGTATTTCTTACATAACTTAATCCTTCCAAAGAATAACAACAAAAAAGACATTTTTTAGTTTCTCATAGCTTGTATTGTAACATCAACTTAATTTGGAAATAAGATTCCAACGACATTGGGTTTGGGTCTGAGAACTCCCAAGGAAGACAAAAAAGAAAAAAAAGTAAGGAATTACCACCACGGCACTCTATCCAGACTTAAGACTGTCTCAAAGAAAAAAAAAAGTAAATATTATCTTAAGCTGCCAAACTCATGTTAAACTCTGTAACACATAATACTTAGTCACTGGTGATATCTTTCCTATCAAACATATCAGAAGGTTCAAACTTACACTACAGCTACAAGTAAACAAACCCCTGGGGCAGACAGGTGACACTGAGTTCTTCACACTAAATCCACACTAAAGTTCTTCACACCTCTAACTCTAGCATTCTGGGAGGCTGAGGTCAACGAGACTCCTTGAGCTCAGGAGTTCAAACCCAGACTAAGCAAGAGTGAGACTCCATCTCTTAAAAAAAAAAAGAAAAACATCCGACATGTGGTGGACACCAGTAGTCCTAGCTACTTTAGAGGCTGATAAGCAAGAAGATCGCTTGAGCCCAACAGTTTGAGGTTGCTTTGAGCTATAACACCTCAACAAATCAACCTCAGGGCAACCGAAGGAGACTTTGTCTCAAAAGAAAAAATAATTAAATAAATCTACACAAAAGTTCTTCTAGTCCTTCAGTGAGCTGATCACTTAGGTTAGCCAGAAAGATAACCCACCTGGAAAGAAGACAAAATTCATAATGGCACTCACATTTCCTATTAAAAAAAAAAATAATAATATACATATATATGGCGGCGCCTGTGGCTCAAAGGAGTAGGCACTGGCCCCATATGCTGGAGGTGGCGGGTTCAAACCCAGCCCTGGCCAAAAACCGCAAAAAAAAAACATGGCTTGGCGCGCCCATAACACAGTGGTTATGGCACCAGCCACATACACCAAAAGGTGGCAGGGTTGATCAAACCTGGCCCAGGACATCTAAACAACTGCAACAACAACAAAAAAAGTAGCCAGGCATTTATGGCGGGCACCTATAGTCCCAGCTACTTTCAAAGACAAGAGAATCGCTTGAGCCCAAGAGTTTGAGATTGCTGTGAACTGTGACACCACAGCACTCTACTAAGGGCAACATAGTAAGACTCTGTCTCTAAAAAAATATATATATATTTTATATATATATAATTTATATATACTTATATAGATACTTTTGTGTGTGTGTGTGTGTGTGTGTGTATCAGAATTTTTAAACAACTTACCTCTCTGCTCTATCTGCAATACCTGTAGTTCCTCTTGCTCTAAAGATGAACCTTCTGGGGTAACTTCACAACTGTCACTGGCTGTGACAGAACTCACCATCTCTACATCAGACCCCTAGGAAAAAGAAATTCATAATCATTCAGTTATTTGCCTTTTAGCTCCTCAAAGCTGGCTTTAACTATATTTAGATGTTTCTATTATTAAAAATACCAGATGCTCACTCTGGGAGGACGAAGCAGGTGGACTTGCCCTGAACTCACTGGTTCAAGACCAGCCTGAGCAAGAGCAAGACCCTGTCTCTAAAAATATAGCTGGGCGTTGTGGGCACCTATAGTCCCAGATACTTGGGAAGCTGAGGCAAAAGAATCACTTGAGCCCAAGATTTGGAGGTTCCTGTGAACTATGATGCCATAGCACTCTACCAAGTGTGACAAAGTGAGACACTGTCTCAAAAAAAAAAAAAAAAAAAAAAAAATGAAAAACTCCCAGATGCTAGTATACTCCAGAAAACAAGTGTCTAATCTGACAAGCTTTTGCTAAATTTAGTCCCCAAAGATCAGTTGCAGAGAAAGAGCAGAACTGAGTCACAGGTTTTGATTCTACACAGAGTTGTCCAAGAGTGAAATGTTTTATTTTATGAGGCCAAGCAACAAATAAGAACCCCAGAGGGCAACAATCTACACTTAGCTGTTTTTATGGTAATTTACTTCAACTTAACATTACTCTAGATAAACTCTGCTAGATATGCCAGGGTATAAAAAATTCAAATCCAAAATTCAAATTTACAACATATTCAGATTAACAACCATATGCAAATAAACTACTTCTGACAACAAGGTAACTTAAAAATGTTTAAAGGCATGGATTAAACAAAAGTAGCAGGTTAAGGAACACCTTCCTTATGAAGTTTTAGAATGAGACTGGGCGCGGTGGCTCATGCCTGTAATCCTAGCACACAGGGAGGCCAAGGTAGGTGGATTGCCTGAGCTCACAGGCTCAAGACCAACCTTAGCCAGAGCGAGAACTCGTCTCGAAAAATAGCCAGGTGTTATAGTGGGCGCCTGTAGTCCCCAGTACTTGGAAGGCTAAGGCAAGAGATCGCTTGAGCCCACAAGTTTGAGGTTGCTGTGAGCTATGACCCCATACCACTCTACCAAGGGCAACAAAGTGAAATTCTATCACATAAAAATAAATAAATAAATAAAATATTAGACTTTTTTATTCTAAGGATACCATTCATACTCTGATGTCAAACTGTCCTTTCTTTAAGAAAATAGTGGTATATGGCTCGGAGTCTGTGGCTCAACGGGCTAAGGTGCCAGCCATGTATACCTGAGCTGGCGGGTTCAAATCCAGCCTGGGCCCACCAAACAATGACAGCTGCAACCTAAAAACAAAATGGCCAGGCGTTGTGGCAGGCACCTGTAGTCCCAGCTACTTGGGAGGCAGAGTCAGGAGACTCGCTTGAGCCCAGGAACTGGAGGTTGCTGTGAGTTGTGATGCCACAGCCTCTATCCAGGGTGACAGCTTGAGGCTCTGTCTCAAAAAAAAAAGAAAATAGTCGATGGGCTCGGCACCTGTGGCTTAAGCGGCTAAGGCACTAACCACATACACCTGAGCTGGCGGGTTCAAATCCAGCCCGGGCCTGCCAAACAGCGATGATGGCTGCAACCAAAAAATAGCCAGGCGTTGTGGCGGGTGTCTGTAGTCCCAGCTACTTGGGAGGCAGAGGCAGGCAAATCGCTTGAGCCCAGAAGTTGGTGGTTGCTGTGAGCTGTGATGACATGGCAACAGCTTAGGCTCTGTCTCATAAAAAAACAAAAAAGAAAAAGAAAATAGTGGATACTGAGCACCTGTGGCACAGTGGTTAGGGCACTGGCCACATACATTAGGGCTTCGGGTTCCAACCCAGCCGAGGTCTGCTAAACAATGACAAATGCAACAAAAAAATAGCTGGGCAGAGATGCAAGGTGATTTAAGATACGCAAGTCCATTAAACATATTCCACCATATTAACAGAAGCAAAAACAAAGATCATATGATCCTCTCAATAGATGCAGAAAAAGCATTCGATAAAATCCAGCATCCTTTTCTAATTAGAACACTGAAGAGTATAGGCATAGGTGGCACATTTCTGAAATTGATCAAAGCTATCTATGACAAACACATAGCTAATATTTTACTGAATGGAGTAAAACTGAAAGCTTTTCCTCTTAGAACTGGAACCAGACAAGGTTGTTCTCTGCCTCCATTACTATTCAACGTAGTGCTGGAAGTGCTAGCCAATACACTTAGGCAAAACAAGGAAATAAAGGGCATTCAAATGGGAGCAAAGGAGGTCAAACTCTCCCTCTTTGCTGAGGACATGATCTTATACTTAGAGAACCCCAAAGAGTCAACCACAAGACTCCTGGAAGTCATCGAAAAATACAGTAATGTATCAGGGTATAAAGTCAATGTCCATAAGTCAGTAGCCTTTGTGTACACCAATAACAGTCAAGATGAGAGGCTAATTAAGGACACAACTCCTCTCACCATAGCTTCAAAAAAAATGAAATATTTAGGAATATACCTAACAAAGGAGGTGAAGGACCTCTATAAAGAAAATTATAAAAGGAAAAATTAAGAAAGAAAAGAAATTGGCTCGGCACCTGTGGCTCAGCGGGCTAAGGTGTCAGCCTCCTACACCTGAGCTGGCAGGTTCTAATCCAGCCCGGGCCCGCCAAACAATGACAGCTGCAACCAAAAAATGGCCAAGCGTTGTGGCAGGTGCCTGCAGTCCCAGCTACTTGGGAGGCAGAGGCAGGAGACTCGCTTGAGCCCAGGAACTGGAGGTTGCTGTGAGCTGTGATGCCACAGCACTCTATCCAGGGTGACAGCTTGAGGCTCTGTCTCAAAAAAAAAAAAAAGGAAAGAAATTAAAGAGAATTAAGAAAGTAAATAACAGAGGATATTAACAAATGGAAGAACATACCATGCTCATGGCTAGGAAGAATCAACATTAAAATGTCTGTACTTCCCAAAGCAATCTACTGATTCAATGGCATCCCTATGAAGATACCAACATCGTACTTTCAAGATTTGGAAAAAATGATTCTGTGTTTTATATGAAACCAGGAAAAAAACCTGTATAACTAAGACAGTTCTTAGTAATAAAAAAAAAGCTGGGGGCATCACCATACCAGATTTTAGGCTGTACTACAAAGCCACAGTGGTCAAGACAGCATGGTACTAGCACAAAAATAGAGACAAAGACATTTGGAATCGAATAGAAAACCAGGAAATGAAACTAACATCTTACAACCACCTAATCTTCGATAAACCAATCAAGAACATACCTTGGAGGTTAAGACTCCCTATTCAATAAATGGTGCTGGGGAGAACTAGATATCCACAGGTACAAGACTGAAACCGGACCCTTACCTTTCTCCACTCACAAAAATTGATTCAAGATGGATAAAGGACTTAAATTTAAGGCATGACACAATAAAAATCCTGAAAGAAAACATAGGAAAAACACTGGAAGATATTGGCCTGGGGAAAGACTTCATGAAGAAGACTGCCATAGCAATTGCAACAACAACAAAAATAAACAAATGGGCTCAGCACCTGTGGCTCAAGCAGCTAAGGCACCAGCCACGTACACCTGAGCTGGCAAGTTCTAATCCAGCCCGGGCCCACCAAACAACAATGACGGCTGCAACCAAAAAATGGTCAGGCGTTGTGGCGGGCGCCTGTAGTCCCAGCTACTTGGGAGGCAGAGGCAAGAGACTCGCTTGAGTCCAGGAATTGGAGGTTATTGTGAGCTGTGATGCCACGGTATTCTATCCAGAGTGACAGTTTGAGGCTCTGTCTCAAAAAAATAAATAAATAAATAAAAAATAAACAAATGGGGCTTGGCTCCTGTGGTTCAACAGGCTAAGGCGCCAGCGACATACACTTGAGCTGGTGGGTTCGAATCCAGCCTGGGCCTGCCAAACAACAATGATGGCTGCAACCAAAAAATGGCCAGGCATTGTGGCGGGTGCCTCTAGCCAGCTACTTGGGAGGCAGAGACAAGAGACTCGCTTGAGCCCAGGAATTGGAGGTTGCTGTGAGTTGTGATGCCACAGCACTCTATCCAGGATGACAGCTTGAGGCTCTGTCTAAAAAAAAAAAAAAAAACTAAACAAATGGGACTTAATTAAACTCAAAAGCTTCTGTACAGCTAAGGAGATACCAACCAAAGCAAACAGACAACCTACACAATGGGAAAGGATATTTGCATATTTTGAATCAGACAAAAGCTTGGTAACTAGGATCTACAGAGAACTCAAATTATTCCACAAGAAAAAAAGCCAACAATACCATATATCAATGGGCAAGAGACACGAATAGAACCTTCTCTAAAGAAGACAGACGAATGGCTAACAAACATCTGAAAAAATGCTCATCATCCCTAATTATTAGAGAAATGCAAATCAAAACCACTCAGAGATACCATCTAACTCCAGTGAGAATGGTTCACATCACAAAATCTCAATACTGCAGATGCTGGCGTGGATGTGTAGAGAAGGGAAAACTTTTACACTGCTGGTGGGACTGCAAACTGATACGACCTTTTTGGAAGGAAGTATGGAGAACTCTCAAAGAACTCAAGCTAGACCTCCCATTTGATCCTGCAATCCCATTACTGGGCATCTACCCAGAAGGTAAAAAACCCTTTTATCATAAGGACACTTGCACTAGACTGTTTATTGCAGCTCAATTTACAATCACCAAAATGTGGAAACCACCTAAATGCCCACCAACCCAGGAATGGATTAACAAGCTGTGGTACATGTACACCATGGAATACTATTCAGCCATTAAAAAATTGGGGACTTACAGCCTTTGTATTAACCTGGATGAAGTGGAACACATTATTCTTCATAAAGCATCACAAGAATGGAGAAGCATGAATCCCATGTACTCAATTTTGATGAGGACAATTAATGACAATTAATCACACGGAGGGGGTGGGGAAGGGAGGAGCAAAGAGAAAGAAGGAGGGAGGGGGGTGGGGTCTTGGTATGTGCCACACCTTTTGGGGGCAAAACACGATTGTGTAAGAGGGACTTTACCTAACAAATGCAATCAGTATAACCTGGTTTCTTGGACTCTCAATGAATCCCCAACAATAAAAAAATAAAAATAACAATAAATGAAAATAGGGCGGTGCCTATGGCTCAGTGAGTAGGGCACTGGCCCCATATACGGAGGGTGGCAGGTTCAAACCCAGCCCCAGCCAAACTGCACCAAAAAAAAAATAGCCAGGCGTTGTGGCGGGCGCCTGTAGTCCCAGCTACTTGGGAGGCTGAGATAAGAGAATCGCCTAAGCCCAGGAGTTGGAGGTTGCTGTGAGCAATGTGACACCACGGCACTCTACCGAAGGCGATAAAGTGAGACTCTGTCTCTACCAAAAAAAAAATAAAATAAAATAAAAAATAAAAATAGCTGCGCGTTGTGGTGGGTGCCTGTAGTCCCAGCTACTTGGGAAGCTGCTTAAGCCCAAGAGTTCAAGGTTGCCGTGAGCTGTGACGTCACAGCATTCTACCAAGGGTGACATAGTGAGACTCTGTCTAAAAAAAAATTGTGAGTTTTATCATTTTTACTCTCTTGTCTTTTTTTTCTCTTTTTTTCTTAGAGATGGGGGTCTCACTATGTTGCCCAGGCTGGAGTGCAGTGGCTATTCACAGGCAAGATCCCACTACTGATCAGCATGGGAGTTCTGACCTGCTCAGTTTCCAACCTGGGTTGGTTCACCCCTCCTTGGGCAACCTGGTGGCCCCTGCTCCCAGGAGGTCACCATTCTGATGCCAGACTTAGTCCATACACCAGATCAGCATAGCACACTACAGCTCAGAACTCCTGGACTCAAGTGATACTCCTGTCTCTGCATCCTGAGAAACTGGGACTACAGGCATTATTAATTTGGGGGGGGGGTCTTTTTTGGGGGGCTTTTTTTTTAGTCTCACTATGTCACCCTCAGTAGAGTGCGGTGGAGTCACAGCTCACGGCAACCTGTAACTCTTGGGTTTAAGCAATTCTCTTGCCTCAGCCTCCCAAGTAGCTGGGACGACAGGCATCGGCCACAATGCCCTGCTATTTTTTTGTTGCAGTTGTCATTGTTATTTAGCTGGCCTGGAGTGGCTTTGAACCCACCAGCCTCAATATATGTGGCTGGCGCTACAACACTGTGCTACAGGCGCCAAGCCTCCCCTCATGTCTTAATTGTCAAATAAAGTTAACCACTAAGTTGATTCTGCCTCTTCCTGTGTTCCCCTTCCCATTTTTCCTATATTTTGTTGATGATATATGAAATCAAAATTTCTAAATTCTTCTGCTACATATAACTCAAAACAGCAGAAACTAAAAGAATTCATGAAATGTGTAGCCTTGAAGGTAAGTCGTAAAGAAATTCCAAACGTAGGCGGCGCCTGTGGCTCAATGGAGTAGGGCGCCGGCCCCATACGCTGGAGGTAGTAGGTTCAAATCCAGCCCTGGCCAAAAACTGCCAGAGGGGAGGGTGGGAGAAATTCTAAACATAAAACTTTGAGCTTGCCTACTATGACAGGAAAATGGTAGACACTATAGCAAGATTAGAAAAGTATTCGGGGTGGCAGAGGAAACCAGTTCTGGCCTAAATCAGAAAACATAGCCGTGAGAGTAGAAAAGGAAACACATCTAAGAGACATTAGCAAACAAGACAGAACTTGGAAACTAGACATACATGAAGAGGGGAAGAATACAAATTTACTCTATGACATTTACTCTAATACAGAAACACCCTCATGTTATACTTGGCTAGTGCCAAACAAGTTTGGGGTATTGCTCCGCACTGCACATTCACAAATTAAAGACTCCCACAGCTGCCTCGTTCCTAATGTTAATTATCCTTAAAGAAGAAGCTGCTATGGAAGTTGATCTAACCTTTGCAGAAAACAAGTTAAAAATAGAAAAGTCCCTTATGATTAACAACAACAAAAAAAAACACCACCTCACTTTCAAATGGTACAGTTGCCTTTAAATTTTGAAACTGTAGAATGGAAGAAAAAGTATCCAATGTACTCAGTCCTAGTATGAAACCAATGTATAGCTTTCATATGAAAGCTATAACCCAATTATATAGCCCAAGAAGGGGATAGGGAGAGAGAGGGGATGGGGGAGGATGGGTGGAGGGAGTAATCAGTGGGACCACACCTACAATGCATCTTACAAGCGTACATGTGAAATTTACTAAGTGTAGAATATAAATATCTTAATATAATAACTAAGAAAATGCCATGAAGGCTATGTTAACCAGTTTGAGGAAAATATTTCAAATTGTGTACAAAACCAGCACATTGTACCCCATGACTGCATTAATGTACACAGCTATGATTTAATAAAAAAATTATAAACTTGGCTCGGCACCTGTGGCTCAACGGGCTAAGGCGCCAGCCACATACACCTGAGCTGGCGGGTTCGAATCCAGCCCCAGGGCCTGCCAAACAACAATGACGGCTGCAACCAAAAAATGGCCAGGCGTTGTGGCAGGCGCCTATAGTCCCAGCTACTTGGGAGGTGGAGGCAAGAGACTCGCTTGAGCCCAGGAATTGGAGGTTGCTGTGAGCTGTGATGCCACAGCACTCTACCCAGGGTGACAGCGTGAGGCTCTGTCTCAAAAAAAAAAAAAAAAAAAAAAATTATAAACTTATCATTAAATTACATTTCAAACCAATACTCAAAACTTTAAAAAAAATTTTTTTTTTGTAAAGCAGAAGAAATAGAGATCGTGTTCTGTTAATGCTGGGTTCCGAAAAATAAGACTAACAAATTATCTAAACCTTAAATTCTCAAGGTAAGAAAAATACCATTTAAAATATTTATTAATGAAGGAAAACAAATGAGGCTTATGAGATCCTAAAAACAAATAGGAAAACTGTATTTAACAGATAAATCCATTAAAACTTTGAATAAAGACCATTATTGGTTTCTATTTATTAGTATACTATGATTTTTCTATATTAGAAAATAAGCCAATTTTGTACAATGTACGTTCATTGGATGTATATCAGTTTTCTATGATAAAACCCATTTTGTGAGATGGTCCTAACCATAGCCCTTTTCCTGTCAACTTCTGCTAATATAAACATAATGTAAGGGGAACACACGTTCTCCATCCTCCTTTCTGGTTTGTTCAAGTCCAGGCTCTAATATGCACATATTCTAGTTGCAATAATCTGAGCCAAATTACTTAATCTAAGCTTTAGTTTTCTCAACTATAAGATGAGGATAAAACCAACCTATGCCACAGCAGGTTGTTCAAAATTACAGGAGACTATGGTGTGATGGCAGGCACCTCCCAGGTACTAAGAAGACTGAGGTGGAAGGATCACTTGAGCCCAAAGCTTAAGGCTGAAGGGAGGTTATGACCATGCCTGTGAATAATCACCTCAATCCAGCCCAGACAAAATAATGATACCCCGTCTCTTTAAAAAAATACATGAAGAGGCAGGCAGATTGCTTGAGTCTAGGAGTTCGAGATCAACCTAAGCAAGAGACAGATCCCTTCTCCAAATATAGCTAGGAGTTGTGACAGGCGCCTGTAGTCCTAGCTACATGAGAGGCTGAGGCAAGAGAATTGCTTGAGCCCAAGAGTCTGAGATTGCTGTGAGCTATGATGCCATTGAACTCGAGGACAAAGTTAGACTCCGTCTCCAAAAAAAAAAAAAAAAACTAAATAAAAAAGATGAAAGGAAAAGCTTAGTAATAGTAATAAACCCTCAATAAATATTTGCCTAATGTCTCAAAGCAAGAGAAAGCTATGTACAATAAGGTAGAAACTAAGTTCAGCACCTGTGGCTCAACGGGCTAAGGCGCCAGCCACGTACACCTGAGCTGGCCCGGGCCCGCCAAACAACAATGACGGCTGCAACCAAAAAATAGCCGAAGGTTGCAGCAGGTGCTTGTAGTCCCAGCTACTTTGGAGGCGGAGGCAAGAGACTTGCTTGAGCCCAGGAATTGGAGGTTGCTGTGAGCTGTGATGCCACAGTGCTCTATCTAGGGTCACAGCTTGAGGATCTGTCTCAAAATAATAATAATAATAATGTAGAAAATAATGTAGAAGATGCTAGCCTAAAGAATATGCAGTGGAGTTTAATGTGGGTGTGAAAATGTCTAAATAGAAACTTTTGCTTAAACGTAGAAAAAATATTCATCTTTAAAGAACACAGTTTACATCACTGCTAACATTGTAATATTACAAATTACCTTCTAAAAAAGTATTAAATACCATACCTCATGATTGATGACAGTCCAACCACAAGATGAATCACTGTCACTGGAATTTTCAGACATTTTTCAGGTCTACAAACACAAGAACATGTTGACTTATAGGACACATTTTAAAAGAATCTATAGGAAGCATCAAATCTCACACAAAGTATGAAAAGTAGCTTACTTCCCTCCAAGTGAAACTGAGACAACCCACTAATAGATTTGCCATATAGGACATTGGGTGACATGCAAATACAGCCAAACTCTTAAGACAAAAAAGAAAGGTGGATCTGAAATAATATTTAGGACTTGGCCAGACAAAGAAGATGGGAAAATAGAACTCAATATGTCCATGTAAGGAAGTTGAGGTTTGGGAAAATGGTGAATGGAGAACAATGAACAACAGTAAAAGCCTATATTTCCAGTGAAAAGTAAGATGTGTGGCAGAAGAAATCTAGAAGTAGGACGGAACGGAAGAGCTCCCATGTCAAGCAAAATGAAGTCTGTATGTCGGCAACATAAATCAACCTACATTCTTCAAGCAGAAAAACATGATCAGTTTTTATGAAAATAACTCTATCAGCAATTTTGCAGTTGTATTAAATTTGAGGTGGGGTGGACCAGAAGTTGGTAAGAAACTTGCATGGCCATTAATAATAATAATTCAGACTCAGGCCATAATTTACCATACATTTTTCATTCTACCTCATTTGTCCTTTCTTTTCTATCTGAAATGCCTTTAAACTTCAAAGACATTGGCTCATCAAAGCAAATGGTACGCTTACCAAATTGTTCTACACATCTGAGCTTATACTTATTATTATACATATATACTGTGAATACATTAGATATCCAAGTTTACGGGTTCGTATTTTAATACCAATGAAGGGTGACAAAATAAAACTCCTATTTTAATAGAACTCTTCTGCAGACAATATGAAACTAGTATTCAAATGAGAACAGAGCAAAAATACAGCCTGAATCACCTGTTAATAAATATTTTTATAAGTTAGTATTTCAAAAAGGGAAGTTACGGCTGGACACGTGTGGCTCAGCAGCTAGGGCGCCAGCAACATACACCGGAGCTGGCAGGTTTGAATACAGCTTGGGCCTGCCAAACCAACTGCAACCAAAAAATAGCCTATTGTTGTGGCGGGAAAAGAAATGGGAAATTACAAAGAAGTTGGTCATAACAACATAAAAATTAACATGTTTTTCCGGCAGCGCCTGTGGCTCAGTGACTAGGGCACCAGCCCCATATATGGAGGGTGGCAGGTTCAAACCCAGCCCCAGCCAAACTGCCACAAAGAAAAATAGCTAGGTGTTGTGGCGGGTGCCTGTAGTCCCAGCTACTTGGGAGGCAAGAGAATCACTTAAGCCCAAGAGTTGGAGCCTGCTGTAAGTTATGACAACACTTGAACCCAAGTGTTTGAGGTTGCTATTGAATCATGACACCACAGCACTCTACGAAGGATGACAAAATAAGACTCCATTTCAAACAATAGATCATTTGACTTCTAATTCCATGCTAGAATATTTTGTAATAAGTTCAACTGTAGACATCTTAATTCTTTGATTTCCAATGTCTTTTTTTTTTTTGAAATTTCAACATTTTATTTTCCTGAGTTCTTATATTAATTTTTTTTTTTTTAGAGACAGAGCCTCAAGCTGTCACCCTGAATAGAGTGCAGTGGCATCACAGCTCACAGCAACCTCCAATTCCTGAGCTCAAGCAAGTCTCTTGCCTCTGCCTACCAAGTAGCTAGGACTACAGACGCCTACCACAATGCCAGACCCTTTTTTGGTTGCAGCCTTCATTGTTGTTTGGCGGGCCCAGGCTGGATTTGAAACCGCCAGCTCAGGTGTACATGGCTGGCGCCTTAGCCGGTTGAGCCACAGGCGCCGAGTCTTCATTTTTTTTTTTTTTTTTTTATTAAATCACAGCTGCATACATTAGTACAACCAAGGGGTACAATGTGCTGGTTTCATATACAATCTGAAATGTTTTCATCAAACTGTTTAACATAGCCTTCTATGTTATGGCATTTTCTTTTCTTTTCTTTTTTTTGACAGAATTTATTTACAGAAAAGAATACAGAAAACACTAAAGCTCCTGGTAGAGAGAAAGAACACAAGTGGGGAGAAAAAAGCTCTCTCCATCTCTCTTCCGGTCTTTCCCCGTCTCCCCCTTTAGGCTTTTAGTCTATATATAAGTATATATAAGCGTATGGGTTCCTTGGCCAGGAAACGAATGAACACAGT
>CAUYON010100357.1:0-18262 GCA_963573935.1 Arctocebus calabarensis | reverse complement strand
TTATATAGTGATCAAGGAAATGCCATGAAGGATATCTGTAACAGTATGATCAAAATATTTCTGAATGTATATGAATTGTGCCCTGTGATTGCACCAATGTACATAATTATGATTCAATAAAATTATTAAAAAAAAAAAAGTCATAGAGGGTTTTAAAGCTTCATCTGGGACAAAAGTTAAATATAGTTCTTTAAGATTAGTCCCAGTTCTGCTTTTGTTTGCCTGTAGTGGTATGAGGATGCATCTTCAGAATGCAGGGTTATGCAGACTTATATTTCCTATTTCCTATATGCTTGTCTATGTTTTGTGCTGTAGGAGACAAACTTAAAGATTACATTTACATCAAAACTTCTAAATCCTAACCACTATTGTAAAACTCATCTACTAAATTATCAAAGTAAAATTGTTGCTGACTAGATAAGGCCAACATTTCCTAGTTAATAAATGTGATATGTGGAATATGCAGGCAAGAGGAGAAAAAAAGCATTGCATATACATTTTGAGAAGACAATATGAACTTCTCATTTAAGAGTATATGGAGTCCAACAGGAAAGTTTACAAACTCACTTTAGAAAAATTGCTTTGAAGGGTGGACGAGGTGCTGGCCTCGGTGCATAGCTTCCCAAGGGGAATACCTTGTAGGTGACTAGTGATTGTCGGCGATGAGGTATGTATTACCCTTTCTAGGACGAGTTCATGAACTCAATTGTCCCTCCTCTTGTATCATAAAGCCATGCATTCTATGAGGTTATTGTCAGTGTAGAAAGTCATAGTGCTATGACGTCCTCAGACATGACTGGGAAAAGCTGTGTTGCACTCCTATTGCTGGTTTTTATATCTTTTTTGAGTTGAGAACATGTTAACACAACATGTTTCTTTTTGTTTTGCATTAATCTTTATTATGACAAGTTCACACATACATTGTTTTCCTGAACATTTCATGACTTCTGATAATGCTCTTGATGTTGTGGGTCTACCATCTTTGTCTAGAGGTTTACTTTTACTTTCGTTGGAGCTATTAAGTATATAATACCTTGATAGTAAATGTCACGGTCTGCTATTTTCTGTGATCGAGAAATAGATAGGTGCTTCCATCTGTCATTTCTGCATATTCTGTTTAGTACATTTGGAAATGTCAGAGTCAAGCGATTTATAAAGTCAAAAGGCATCAGTGTGAAAGAAATCACTTGTCAAAATAAAAAGATTTGATTTCTCTTAGTTTTTGTCTCAAGCATTAAAAGTTTCCAAACACTGGAAAAAGTCTTCAGGAGATATGACATAAGTACTGAATTTCAGAAATGTGACTCTGAAGAATTAAATGCAAATATTACTTTCTATGGGCAGCAATCAAAAAAAATGATGATGTTTTAGCAGAGGGAATATTCAATGTAAATAAGAAAATATAAGAAAATAAAATAGTTCAGTAGATTCTCTTTGGCGTAGGACAGGTTGCCATGTTATACCCTTTTATTATTAGTCAGAATGTAGCAAGGGCTTTGAAATGTTTATACTAGCTCAATCCTAAATAACTCTTGAGGCAGAATGGCCAATTATGACAAATTATACTCAATTACATAAAGATTTGCTGCCAGAGACTAAGCTAAATTGGATTTGTTCTTGGAAACCAGAGCCAGCCAGTGCCTTGGTGAGGCAAACTGCTCTTCACATTTTTGATGACTGAAATGGGTTTGTTTTTTTCTCTACTTTATAGAATATGTACTCTCTAAGTACTTTTTGATACAGACCTTCTTTAATAAAGAAGCTATATGATTTTATATAGTCCCATTTGTCTATTTTTGTTTTTGTTGCCTGTGCTTTTTGGGTCTCAGGCATAAAGTCTTTACCTAGATCAATGTCCTGGAGTGCTTCCCCCATGTTTTCTTCTTTTATAGTTTCAGGTCTTATGTTTATGTCTTTAATCTATTTTGAGTTGATTTTTTTTTTTTTTTGTAGTTTTTTTTTTGGCCGGGGCTGAGTTTGAAACCGCCACCTCTGGCATATGGGGCTGGCGCCCTCTACCTTTGAGCCACAGGCACTGCCCTTTTGAGTTTATTTTTGAATTAGGAGAGCTAGGGATCTAGTTTCATTCTTCATACAAATATCCAGTTTTCCAAGAACAACTTATTGAAGAGATTGACTTTTTCCATATATATATATTATTGAAACTTTTGTCAAAAATTGCTTGGCTGTAAATACAAGGATTTATTTTTGTATTCTCTCTTTAGTTCCATTGGTGTATGTGTTTGTTTTTATACCCAAACCATGCTCTTTTGGTTACTATAGGCTTGTATTATATTTTGAAGTTAGGTAGTGTGATTTTTTCCAGCTTTTTTCCATTTGCTCAGGATTACTATGGTTATTAGAGCTCTTTTTTTGGTTCCATAAAAATTTTAGGGTTGTTTTTCTACTTTTGTCAATGACATTGGTATTTTAAGAGATTGCACTGAATCTGTAGATTTCTTTCAGTGGTATGGTCATATTAACAATATTAATATTTCCAATCCATGAGTGTGAGATGTATTCACATTTGTTTGTGTTTTCTTTAATTTATTTTTTCAGTGTTTTGTAGTTTTCCTTATAAAGATCTTTCACCTTCTTGGTTAAATTTACTTGTAGCTCTTATAAATGGGATTGTATTCTTGATTTCTTTTTCATCTAGTCCATTATTAGTGTATAGAAACACTACTTTTTTTTTTTTTTTGAGACAGAGCCTCAAGCTGCCACCCTGGGTAGAGTGCTGTGGCATCACAGCTCACAGCAACCTCCAATTCCTGGGCTCAAGCGAGTCTCCTGTCTCCCCCTCCCAAGTAGCTGGGACTACAGGTGCCCGCCACAACACCTGGCCATTATTTGGTTGCAGCCGTCATTGTTGTTTGGTGGACCCGGGCTGGATTCGAACCCGCCAGCTCAGGTGTACGTGGCTGGTGCCTCAGCCCGTTGAGCCACAGGCGCTGAGCCAGAAACACTACTTTTTATGTTAATTTTGTATCCTGAGACTTTACTGAATTTACCAGCTGTAAGTATTTTTTGGTCAGGTTTATAGGTTTTCCTAAATTTAAGACCACATCATCTTCAGAGAGGGACAATTTGAATTTCTTTTTTCCAAACTGTATCCCTTTATTTCCGTCTCTTGTCTTGTTGCTCTGTCTAGGACTCTAGTATTACATGGAAAAGAAGTGGTGAGAATAAGCCTCCTCTTCTAGTTTCAGTTCTTAGAAGAAAGCCTTTTAGCTTTTCCTCATTCAGTACAATGTTAGCTAGTGGGAATATTTTAAACTAAAAAACTTCTGCACAGCAAAGAGAATAATCAACAGAGCACAAAGACAATTTATTAAGTGGGAAAATATTTGTAAACAATTTGCCTGACAAGGGACAAATGTCCAGAATATAAAAGGAACTGAAACAATTCAACAGCAAAACCCCAAATAATTCCATTAAAATGTGGTAGCCTGGAGTAGATATTTCTCAAAAGAAGGAATACAAATGGCCACTGGGTGTTGGGAAAATGTTCCACATTCTAATCATCAGAGAAATGAAAATCAAAGTCACAATGAGATATCATCTTACCCTAGTTAGGTAGCTCTTATCAGAAAGACAAAAGAATGAATAACAGATGCTGACAACGATACAGAGGAAAGCAAACTCTTACAGTCTATTTATGAGAACATATCTTAGTACAGCCACTGTGGAAAACAGTACTGAGATTTCTGAAAAAACAGCAGGTAGAACTACTGTATGATCCAGCAATTGCATGACTTCATATTCATTCAAAGGGAAGGAAACCAGTGTGTTGAATATCTGCATTCCAATATTCATTTCAGCATTACTTACAATAGCCAATATATGAAGTGATCCTAAGTGTCCACCAATGGATAAATGGATGAAGAAAATGTGGTGCATATATACAAAGGAATACTATTTAATCATTAAAAAGATTGGAACTGTGTTTTGCAGCAACATGGATGGAAGTGAAGGTCATTGTGCTAAGTAAAATAAGCCAGACATAGAAAGACAAACATAGCACATTCTCTCTTGTATGTGGGGGCTACAAAAAGGTGATCTCATGCCAGTGGACAGTACAATGATAATAAGAGTCTGAGAAAGTGTGAGCATGTGTGGGTGAATGAAGAGAGGTTGACCAGGGGGTAACATGGTTAGATTGAAGGAATAAGTTCTAAAGTTCTATAGCAGAGGAGCGACTACATTGAACAACAATATATCATACATTTCAAAATAGCTACCAGTGGTGACTTGGAATGGTCCAAGCACATAGAAATGATAAATGCTGGGTTCACAGATATCTTGAATATCATGACTTGATCATTACACATTCTATGCTATTAACAAAATATTACCCATACCCCATGAATATATACATATATTACTACCAATAAAAAATAAAATCTTTAAAAAAAAGAAGCCATACAAGTTATACCATAGAGAAGAGGAAGTTAAAGATTTAGAACATTTCAAAGAGTAAAGAAGCTGAGTTACGCTACTTTGAATTAAGAAAAAGTTTGGAGAGAGGATAGGAAATCAAAATACTGAAATACCTTTACATATTTCTAGCAAAGTTTTGGATGAAGAGGAGAATGGGATCACTTTGGGATAGCAGCCCATTGCTCATATTATTATATGACATGTTCTGTTATAGGAGACCATCTCTTGTGAGAGGGAGAGTGAGCAGAAGAGAAGGATGAGGGGGAGAGTGTGTGTGTGTGTGTGTGTGTGTGAGAGAGAGAGAGAGAGAGAGAGACAGAGAGAGAATGAGAATAGTACTTATTCAGTATGAGTTTATAGGGACTGAATTTTTGATATTTGTTAACACAGATCAATGTAGTGCCATTACAGAAAACTTACCATGAAAGTGTAAGACCAGTGATTAAACTTGGTATGTAAGGCTGCTCCATTCAAGTACAAGGTTGGTTTTGCCTGAGTATTTGTCCAAAATTTAAAGTGGTCCTTCTTTACTATAGAAGTCAAATGTGTGACCAGGTCACCAGAATATTTACATTCTTGATGTGTTTGCACTTGAGGGTAATTTCCAGGCTCAGAAATGGAATCACGGCCCAAACAGTATTCAGTTCTGAGATGATTGAACTTTAAGTGGCTGGGGAAGTATGATCCAAAAATTTTCTTCTTCTAAAGAATAAAAGATGTAACCAGCAATTAGCAGATTATACTCACCACAATACTAAAATTGGAGAAGTTGAGTTGAGAGGACAAATGTGGCAAAGTATATATGGCTTTGACTCATTGAATGAACAACAAGCTCCATAAAGGGTCTAATTGTTTCATCATCAGAAGAAATGCTTATTTGTTTATGTGTGTATTTATTTCAAAAAGTTATCTTTGAAAAAGGGTTTTAGTGAAATACCATCTAAATGTTAATGGTGTCTTAGCTAGATTACAGAGCTGAGAGATGTTTACATAGCTGCGTTAGACACCCTATCATTTGATCTAGAGTTTGTAGAGTTCTAGTGTAGAGGAGTCAGAAATTTCCCAGGCAGTCTTTGATTTCAAATATAAAATGGTTGGTGTTGCAACTTGCTGCTTTTTTCCTTAATGTTTCATCTTCTTGGGAATGATGTGACAGTTATACAATCCATGTGGAATCCTGGGCCAGCTGAACTACCACGTGGATTCTGGAGGAAGGCGGATGTAGGATGAGGATGTCCAGTACTGTCTTTTCCTCTGAACGTCCTGGAAGATGAATATTTTCACAGTATACTGGAGCCAGGAGAGTAGGTCTAAACAAATGAGTTGGACGGGCTTTTGATTTATTACCTTTTCCTTGCCAGAAAATGTTTTCTTCTATGTGAGAAACCTAGATGAGGTAGACTTGGAGCCAGGTTTCAATTTAAAGTAAAATTCATCCAAATCTCGTTAGCACCACTGTCTGGCTCTTTTCCTTTATGTTGATGTTAATTGGCCGCCCAGACTGCATAATCCTTCTTCTGCCCAGGTCTGGGATTTGGGTGTTGTGGATTTAAATTTCATTACATGCTTATGTAATTCCTTGTTATTTCTCAATACTTTTTAATAGCAAATATGTTTAAAACTATTAATAGCTGAATTTTATATTCTCTAATTTGCCTGTATGTGATTACATTATTTTCATTTAAAATAATATTGCCTTATTTTTAAAAGTATTTTATTAAAAGTATTATAAAGTGTAAAGTTCTAGTGTAGAGGAGTCAGAAATTTCCCAGGCAGTCTTTGATTTCAAATATAAAATGGTTGGTGTTGCAACTTTCTGCTTTTTTCCTTAATGTTTCATCTTGGCTAATGATATCATGGCTTGATATCATTTTGGTCATTGTTTTCTTCTTCTTTATTACACCTACACACATATGTATTTGTTTCAGACTAGAAAGGAATTATAATTTTTAACTCCACAAACAGTTGTGCCCGTGTCTATAATTTCATGTCATAAATGGAATTATAATTTATAACTCCATAAACAGTTGTACCTGTAATTTTGTATCATAGAATAATGCATAATAAATACATTCCACATTTTTATTTCTTGAAAACGACAATATTTAATTAATGCATATATGTTTTCATTTACATTTTCTTCTGGAATCCTATACTGAATTGAATCAAATAACAGAACCACAGTCACTTTTTTACCAATTTTTATCACAGGTGTAGTTGTGATTTTATGATTCTGTTCAGGTGCTTTGTGAGAGAGCCCAGGCTTGCCTCAACCTCCTGGGCTTGAGCAATCCTCCTGTCTGAATCTCCCAAGCAGTTGGGACTATAGGTACATGCCATTGCTAAGGATGCTCTTCTGAGAGGACATCTACTGATTCAGACACTAACATAAGGTCTATTACTACATTTATAGATTTGTAGATTTTGAATAAAATAACTCCTATCAATCAAACTCACTTGTTCTTTCAAAACAAATGTTTACTGGGTGCCTGTATGTATGAAAACAAAACAAATGTTTACGGGGTGCCTATGTGTGTGACGATTCTAATCACTAGACATAAAAATGTGAACAAGTTAGATTCTCTGCCCTCTTGTAGTGTATATTCTGCTGGGAAACAGAAAACAGACATGTAAAGTAAAGCAAATACAGACATTTATGTCAGGTAGATGTCAGTGCTATGAAGAAACAAAAAGCAGAGTGAATGGATATAGAGGTTGGGGGTACACATTAAGTGGGTCCGTTTCAGGTTCCTTCATCATTGGAGGCCTTTCTCAGAAGGGAATATTTGAGGAGGGGAACTGTTGTGATCTTTGATAGTACAAGTAGGCTGCTAATTAATCATACCTTTATCTCATGGAATAATCTAGCAGTTTGCATATATTACTCTCTTAAAAGTCAACCAAACAAAAAATTCTGAAAACCAAATTCAAAAGCCAACAAAACCTCAAACCTCCTTCCTCTTTCTTATGCAGAGGAGAAGTCTAAACATCCACCCTGGTTTGCAAGGGACTCTGTATTCCGGTCCTTGCTCTTCTCTCCAAATTGATCCCTCACCTCATTCTAACATGTTATTTCCACATCAAACACGAATTTATTTCTTGCGTATGAACGCGCTGTATGACTTCCTCTGGCACTGTTTCCTCCTTTGTGTTAGGAATTTCTTCCTTTCTACTCTCCCCAAACGAATCACTTTTAAAGACTTAACTCTATCTGCACTCTCTCACGTAATTATTTATTAACTTTGGATGTATGAGTAATGATTTTCTTTGATGGTTATTCTAGAGATATTGAGGCCTGTTCCTTTAGCATTATAGGAATTTAGCAAATGTATCTATATATGTTAATAGATATATTCTTAAAATGCCCAGAACCTGTCTCTTGCCTTTCTGAACACTTAATAGTAAACGTCAGGGACCCTGCACTGATTTGTACACCAGTCGCACTCTTATCTTTACTATTCATTTGGTACTCAGTCTATTTTTATCCATTTTCCCTCTTTTCCTTCATTTATCAACCTGTCATCCATCTGTCCACCCATTCACCTGTTCACTCATCCTTCCATTTATTTTTCCACTCTTACTTTATCTATTCATCCATTCACTCATCATTTACTCCTAGTAATATACACACAGTACATACTCTGGATATAAAATACATCAAAAATAACATTTATATCTTTTGCCTTTAACTCCATTTAACCCCAGTCTTACAGATCCAGGGTCTCTTTGTGGTCTCAACTAATCTGATGATGGAGTTATATAATAACTGTTCAATAATTATTGGTAAAGGATGAAATTCCCAAGCTGAAAATATTGCTGAACTGTTTCTGACATTTTTAGTTAAACTGGGTCATTTTGGTATTCATAGGGAGGAATAGAACTTTCCTGGGTCTATGATTTGATGATTCTCATAGGAGCTGGTAAAAACAACACCTGTTACTTTATTTTTTTTCCTTACTTCTTAAAAAGATGTTGGGAAAAGATGACATGAGATATGTCCAAAATACCCATTGATTTTTTAGAGATGAGTGAATAGGTGCCCTATCTGTTTAACTTCACAATAAAGGATATTTCCTCACTCAGTACTTTCATATTATTTTCTGCAAAGCCTAGAGGCCCCTTTCTTTGAATCTCCAAGGACAACTAGGAGTGTGACATCAACAAGGGCAATCTGAGTGTGAGCGGCATACTCACTGCAGCTTCAGCTAGAACAATCATACATTTGTTCATTGCATATATGATTCTGGAAAGGTTTGCCTTTGGAGAAATGACTCAATTTCCTCTTCTGTAAAATGGGCAAAAATAATAGTTCACATCTCAGAGGGCTGTTGTGTAGATGGAAAGAATTATTATAGAGAAAATGCTTGGAACAGTGCCTGATATGTATTGTTAGAAAAGGGTTAGCTGCTGTCATAACGCTAATCCATATTTACACATCTTTACCCCATATTAAATCTTTCCAGCATCATGAGCTTTTTACATTTGTTTATCACAAGAAAGTCAGCCCTATTTTGATTTTTTGTTTGTTTCTTTCATTCAATGATTATCTCCAGTTCCTATAGCAAGACCAGCACATAATAAACACTTAATAAGTATTTATTGAACAGATGAATCCAATTAAGTTTTTTCTCTCCTTTCTTGCTAAATCTTTCTTGTCCCCTGACATTACTGTACTTTCTGGTAGTCCTTTTGCACTGTAACAAGATATTTCGGTTCTGATGTAAATTGGGCACACAAAATAAAAATAAAGGGCTGAGAGGTAATGCCTGTGAACTGGACTGTAAGTTTCATGATAAAAGAGACTCTTTTTGCCCAGTGCTTAGGAAAGTGCCTAGTCTATGGTGGTGAGGACTTAATTCTTTTTGGTGAATGAGAGAATATAGGTATCAATGAATGAAATAAAATGATATCCTTCTTGATTCCTTCGCTGAGTTTTTTTTGGCTGTGTTCCTCAGAGGTCGAGCTTTTAGATAGAAAGTTTAAGGTAGGGAAAATATTATAACTACAAGATAATATTGTCATCATTTTATGTATTCTGTTACGCATTATGACATATCACCACAGAGAAAAGTTTATGGAACTTAGAACTTATCTATTTCATCTCATCCTAATTTGAAGGTAATCAGTGATTCTAATTCCTCATTCAGACAAAAATAAAGAAGATTAAAAATAAATTACAAAGCATGTACAAGTTTTGCTTTTAGAGCATCCCTGAAAGAAGGGAGTTGTAAGGCATACGTGAGAATGCATCCGATTTCGCAAATTGAATTGATTTGCCATCTTAAAAGCAGAGCAATTATTTCAATTTACAGGACTTGAAGACAGCCGTCACCCTCAGGGGAGAGTCCTTCACTTAACATGACAGAGCCCAAGGATCTGTTAATCAGATACTTCATTTCTGAAGACGTGTGGGATTTCTGAACTTGTGAGGTTGTGGGGTCATCAGAAGTGTTCGTTTGCTGACTTCTTCAGGGCATCTTCAAAAAGCTGGTGGGCTTTAGATCCTGCAGAGCTGGTGTCTACAGCGCTGTGGTTCCCCCAGGA
Organism: Arctocebus calabarensis; assembly: GCA_963573935.1. NCBI lineage: Eukaryota > Metazoa > Chordata > Mammalia > Primates > Lorisidae > Arctocebus > Arctocebus calabarensis. The sequence continues at coordinate 8,278 of CAUYON010100357.1, read as the reverse complement.
CAAAAGCCCATCCCATACATGGAGTATCATAATTCGCCATCCTGCTGAAAGGCTCCATCTTCTCCAAGTTCCTCTCCATTTCTTTCCACACGCTTCACTTGGAAAGGTGGTTCCTGTGTCCCTACCTGTCATGGTATTTCCTGAATTGTCTCTGAACACTAAGTCTGAAGGGGACATACATAATTAAGCCTCATTTAAAAATTCATAATGAAGCCTGAAATGTCTTGTTCTAAAGTATTTGTAATTCAAAGCACTTTACCCAGGTTTCTGAAGAATGAAGTGAAATGATTTATCATAAAATATTGAATGCACAAGTGGCTGTCAGTTCTCTGAGAATATTTTCATGTATATGTTTTATTCACTTTCACATATATATACGTATTTATTTCTCATGTATATATTTTATAATTTGTGAAAAAATATAAGGAATAATACTAATAATGACTCAAGAAAGTCTTCATCTTTTCCACTTTGTTAAGGACCACTGTTCCTTGTTGAAATTAAGTTGCCCAGAGGACTTGAGGTTTTTTTCTTCCATTGATCATCTTTTTATTGCTAGTAAATACTTAATCCCTCTTAGCTTTACCTTTAAATAAAAATTATAATTTATAATTATATATAATTATTTATAATTATAATTATATTTCTTTGGTTTTGCTATCAGCTATTAAGAAGGCACAGATGATAAAAATGCTTATTACTAAGGGCTGGGCTCAGTGGTTCATGCCTGTAATCCCAGGACATTGGGAGGCTGAAGCAGGAGGATTACTTGAGGCCAGGAGTTGGGCAATATAGTAAGATCCCACTTCTTCAAAAATGATAATTAAAAATTTATTAGCTGGGCACAGTGGCATGCACCTGTAGTCCCAGCTATTCAGGAGGCTAAGGTAGGCGGATCACCTGAGCCCTGGAGTTTGAGGAGGTTGCAGTGAGCTATGATTGCACCATTGTATTCCACCAGGCTGGGCCACAAAGTGAAAACCTGCCTCTAAAAAACAAAAATTCTTGGGACATATTTCAAAATGCTATAAAACATAGACCGAAATTTATCGAGACATTTCAATATTCCAATCACACCGACTTTCCATCAAACTTCAGGTATAAGATAGCAACAGTCCATGTGAACTGTATAAACGTTTGCTTCTGTCTCTTAAGCTGCTCTGATACCTTTCAGGTAAAGGTGCAGCAGGACACGCAGACACAGATGAGCTAAAGGGGAAGTGCACAGCGACGGCTCAGCTTAGTGGCTTTTAAGTAGCATGACCTCTGAGGAAGTCAAATGTGATACGAGCAAAGCTGTTTTTGCTGGAGGGGCAAGGCCAGCACTCAGGCGCTCCAATGATTCTGCTGCTGTATTTAACTCAGTCTGAAAACCACAGAGTGTGAAAGAAGGGCCTGTGGGTAGTAAGCCCCTCTGAGGGGCAAGTCACTGTCCTGTGGGCAGCACAGGGCTTTGCCCTCATCTGACAATCATACTTGTTGGCCTGGCTGCCAGGTTTGCTAATGAGATCAGAGGTATCAGAACTCAAACAAAAAAGAAAGATATCTCAGAACACCATCAGGTTTGGTAATAGTTGAGTCAGAATTAAGCTGAACAATTGTCCAATCCATTCATTTCACACTTTCTAACTCCTGGTTTTCGACAGTTCAATAGATCGGTTTCAATCTATTGGTTTCAGTCCATTGGCTTCTGGAAGAGCCTCCTTGGGGGCCACGTGAGCTGCGGGGAGAGGCCGAGGAGGAAACAGCAAAGAGCCAGACCAGCTCTGCTTTATGGTTACTTTTATAAAACATTAATATTTGATATCTTTATTTTTCCTTCATTGTTCCTCTTTTCTAGCTTTATTGAGGTATGATTAGCAAATAAAAATTATATTTAAGGTATAAAATGTGATGTTTATATGTTTTTATAAATACGTACACATTATGAAAAATCGTGACATGGTTACCACAATCAAGCCAGTTAACATCTCCACCCCACGAAGTAACTTTTTTTGTGTGTGTGTGGTAAGAATACTTAGTCAACCATGCTCTACATTAGCCTCTGCCAGCTTCATGAATTTGCCAAGTTTTTCAAAGCTAGCAAGCTAGGGAATCTGGACTCAAACCCAGGTTGTTATTCTTTTTGACTTTCTTTCTTTTTAAGTATTGTGAAAAAATTATTTATTTTTGTTCGTAAATATTTCTTACGATGTAATAAGCAATGTGTTAAAGCTAGCAAGAAGAAAAAAGATTAATAGGATAGGACCTTGACGTCAGGAATATTTCAGCCTAATATTAGAAACAGATATAAACAACTAATAATACCAACTATAATGAAATAAATACTAATTATGCAAGCTCAGGAATGAGTCATTAATCCCAGTGGGGTTTTATTTTATTTCATTTCATTATTGTTATTTTTCTTTCCAAGACAGAGTCTCACTCTTTTGCCCTGGGTAGGGTGCTGTGGCATCTCAACTCACACCAACCTCATCCTCTTGGGCTCAAATGATCCTCTTTGTCTCAGCCTCCTGAGGAGCCGGGAGCGCAGGCACCCACCACAATGCCAGGTAGTTTTTCTATTTTTAGTAGAGATGGGGTCTCGCTTTGGCTCAGGCTAACCCCAGGTTGTTTTTCCTCAACACTCGAGCCCTTTTACACCACTGTGCTGTGTATTGCTTTACCCTTTGTCCTGTCAGAGAATCCTCAGCAGACAACTAAACCAAAACTCCTTGCATTTCTTTTAAATTAGATACTGCAATACTGCATCCTTATAATATTTATTTTATCAAATAATTTTTGGAATAGAATCTGAATGCAGAGTGGAGTCCTCTGTGTGCACAGTGATCAGTCATGGAGATCAAGTCCACAGGCCAGGGCACACTGGAAGATAAAATCCCAGTTCTGCTTGACTTGTTACTGGGGCACCAGTCTTAAGAGAGAGAATGATAATAAATATTCAACAGCCACTAGAAATTCCAGCATTCTCCTCATACCAAGCACAATTTTGCCTACAGTATTTGCAAAATGAACTTCCTCTCTTTAATAATTCATTATATTTGATCCTCATAATGTTTTAAGCTAACCATCGCCACCACTCCCACCATAATAAACCCAAGGAAGTACTTAAGGTAATCGATGTTATAAGAATCCATTTCAGAAAGCTCACAAATGATGCACCATTGTTTTATAGGATTCCGACATTCTCTACAAGACCTAATCTGGGACAGGTGCATAATACATGTTGAAATATTGTATGTCTAGCCGGGCGTTGTGGCGGGCGCCTGTAGTCCCAGCTCCTCAGGAGGCGGAGGCAAGAGAATCGCCTAAGCCCAGGAGTCGGAGGTTGCTGTGAGCTGTGTGACGCCACAGCACTCCACCCAGGGTCATACAGTGAGACTCTGTCTCTACAAAAAAAAAAAAAAAAAGAAATATTATATGTCTGCTACTTTCCAGTACCCAGAAAGAATAGCAATTTTTTGAGACAGGGTCTCACTATGTCACCATGCTAGAGTATAATGTCATCACAGCTCACAGCAACCTCAAACTCTGAGGTGCAAGCAATACTCTTGCCTTAGGCTCCAGATTAGTGGGGACTACAGGTGTATGCCACCACATCAGGCTAATTTTCCCATGTTTTATAGAGAAGGGGGTCTTGCTGTTTCTCAGGCTGTTCTCAAACTCCTGTCTTCAAACCTCCCCAAATGCTAGGATTACAGGTGTGAGCTACTGTGCCTGGCGCTATTCTTCATCCCACTAAAAATATATTAGTGCTCTATCTTGAATAAAAGAAGGCAGTATCCTGATCACTAGACAATTGCCCTTTGCTCTATAAAATGTATGTTTGCCTAGAATAAGAAGATAAAGAATGATTGGATAAGTGGAAGAAGATGGACACTTACTAATCTTTTTGCTTTTACATGATTAAATGTAACATTAATTAACTCTGTCCTATTTCATATCTTGTTTTTCCTTTAAAATATGTGAATAATATACCATATTAATCCCTGAGCCAGTTGGCTAAGACAGGAGAAGCAGCTGCCCCCCACATACCATAACTTTCATTGTCACTTGTAAGCATCTTGAAAGACCTGGTATATACTTCACTTGATGGCAGACTGTTCCAATGTACCTGATACAATGTTTTGGCCTAGAATAGATATTAACTTCTCAGTTTGAGTATACAGTTTTCCCAGCAAGCTATTCCTTGTGCTCATGGAGTACAATTATTTCACAAGTGTGTTGTTAAAGTTGGATTTGTTTCTAAAACTGTAGAAAGATAGAACTTTTTTATGCACTAGACAGCTTTAGACAGAATGTTCCACAGACAATTATTATGTAATCAGCATTTTCCCTGGCTGATTAAAACCTGCCTGCTATGAACCGTCTGGAGATGGTATTTAAACAAATCATGCTTGATTATAGTATAATAGTTGACCAAACTCGGTATTTTATTAATTTAAGAAGTATGCACAAAATGTTAACATTCTGAAATAGGTTTTGTTATTGACTAGAAAATCAGATCACCAGGTGCTCAGGTGTACAGCTGCCTGTACAACATGAGACATGATTACACAGAAAGCATCGAGACTCGCTCAGAGGAGGCAGCCCACAGACGCCGGTAAAGGGGAGCATGGCGTCAGCGCCACACATTCTGGTCATGCCTCTCTCGTTTCTGTAACATATGTGTCTGAATATACTCGTTTCTTTTTTCTATAAGGAAAACTACCAATTATGTGGGAGATGCAATGTGTCTTTAGATAGGTTGCATGTTCCCAGCGTAGTTCATGTGTTTCATTATCTCTTAAATAGACCAGATATACAAGCCAAACGTAGGTTTCTCCAGGAGGGGAAACTAGTGGAATGTTCAGGTGCTGCTGGTGCAAACTGGCACAATCTCGTTAAACCTTAGAATATGTACGACCTATGCTCTAGCAGTTTCACTCCTGGCTATATACCCAACAGAAATATGAGTTTTTATCTGCATATGTATATGTGCCTATTCATATATTATAATATACATTTCTTGTCTTTTTATCTAATGACACGTCCTGGAATGTTCAAAGAAGCATAGCTTTATGCTGGAAACTACCCTAACACCCATTAACAGTGGAAGGAATGAATACATTGGGGTATATTCACACAACGAGCAACAATAAGAATGAATGAACTACACAGTAATACAGATAAATATCAAATGTAATATGAAATGTAGGCGTTCAGAAGAAAACATACTGATCCCATTTATAGAAAGGACAGAAGCAGGTGTAATGAATTTATGCTGTTAGAAGTCAGATTAATAATTATCCTTGGGGAATTAGTGACTGCAACAGGGTCTGGGGGGATCTCTGGGGCTTCTCAGTCTGAGTGGTAGTGTGTTTAGTTAGGAGAATTTATCAAGTTTAAACTTACGTGAATTTTTCAATATATATATATATATTGAAACTAACATATTCTGATATTATGATAACAACACAAATCAGGCTGTTACGGTAAGAAAGTAGAAAACATGTTCCCTGTTCTCCATAAATGTTACTGAGCAAAGACCATTACATATCACTGGATCCAGAATAGGCCCATGCACCAAGCGTTCCAGGCACTGGGAATGTTCTTTCCTCAATCTCCCTGGACCTTTCCCCCATTCACTTCTGTTCCTCATTCACTTCCCAAGGGAGACCTTCCCGACTCCTTGACTTCCCTGACAGACTTAAAAAAATACTAAATAAAATTATCTGAGTTTGTCGATTGTTCACCTTCACCTCCTCCGGCCTCCAATAGAGCAAAGATTGCAAAAACTACTGCTATTTCCTGGGGTATCCCGCAGCCTAGAGTAATTAGTATGTAGTAAGAATTACTGTGTGGCTATAGTATAATCAAAGTGGTAAGAGGGTACTGTGCCTGTTTCTTTTGGGTTTTTCCTAATAAAAGTACTTGGACTCCTGAGGCTTCTAAACTCTTGGGCATCTTATTTTAAACCCACATGTGCTTCCTTGGTAAGCATTTAGGTATCATATGGAGCATGTAGGGTTAGCTTTTGTCTTTCCCTTAACAATACCCTTATTCATGGGAGGCGATGATGAACCTCAAGCAAAAGTGCTTTCAGGCAGAGAAATCTGTATGCCACTAGGTGAAATACACGAGCCACGGGCCCGTGCATAAACCAGCCAGGGTTTAAATCTAAGGGAGAATGTTAGATTCCCACTGAAATTGGGGAAATGTGGTTGATTGAAAAGATTTTTGGTTTTTCATACAAGGTACTCTATATAATTTACCTTATTCCTCAGTGAGCATTCCCTGAGAACTGTTGCAGACAGTTAAAGAAGGCAGAGAATATGAACTGTAGTGGTCTTGGCTTTGGACCGTGGTTTGTTCATATTCACTATTGGGCACTGCCCGTGTGGATGACAGTGGCACTCTTTGCAGGTGTTGGTCAAATGTGCCATGTGACATACCTGGTCCAACAGTGGGACAGGATAAACCATGCTGAGTGGCTGCCATCAGCCCTCTTGTCCTCGACGGTTGGTATAAGCTGTGTCATTTCAGTAGCAGTCACAGAGCTCTTTGGAACTGTGCCCTGTTTATAATGGCTTCAACGCATATGTGTCGTAACACTGTGAGGGGAACAACCACCTTTACAGCACAGGGTGATCGTGCTGGGCGCATGTCTAAACACTTCTGAGTGCTTAGGCCAGGGAAATGCAGAGTGCTGTGGAGCTTCTAGAGTCACCATGGACTGCTGCTAATTTTGTTACTGCCATTCACAAGGACAGAGGTGACTCTTATGTGGGACTGCCCTCAGCAGAATGTTGATTTCTTTGGCTGGATGCTTAAGAAGGGGTGAATATGGCCTGGGGCAAACATCATAGCTAACATTTATGTCGTGGATTACTGTTTACCATCTCTACTTTAAGAATTTCATGTCTATTAACTTGTTTAATTCACAAAGCAACCCTGTACATAGAAGCTACTATTATCTAATGTTCCAGGAAGCAAAGGCAGAGAAAGTCGAACAAGTCTTCTTAGCTTCTGACATTCTAAGCAGGTCCTCAGGGTTGCTGCCCCCTGGTCCACATGCCCTGTGGAACCTGCTCCCTTGCGCTTGAGCAGCAAGTGTGCATAGGATGGGGTATCACTCCCACTGTGTTAAATTATATGGCAGAAGAGACTTTTAAATGTAATTAGTCTCCTAATTGGTTGCCTTTGAGTTAATCAAAAGTTAATTTCTTCTGTGTGGGTCTAATGCAATCAGGTGAGTCTCCAAAGAAGTCAGGAGATTTAAGGCAGCAGACGTCACCTGCTCGCCTTGAAGGAGCAAACCACGGTGCCATGGGGTGGGCTGTGTGACGGAGGCTGGCACCTCTCAGCTGAGAATGCCCTGAGTGACACTCAGCACGAGGACAGGAGCCTCCATACAACAACTGTAAGGATAGCATCTTCCTACAGCTACATGAACTAGGAAGAAGATCCCATCAACCAGAAAGGAAAGCAGACGGCCCATACCTTGACTTCAGTCTTATGATGCCCCGAGCAGAGAATCAAGCCATGACATGCCTGGACTTCGGACGCACCACCTGGTGAGGTACATGGGTGCCGGGCCCTGGCCCCCCTATGAAAGCACTGAGGGGTCTGCCTCTTGTCATGCGACTTTCTGGCTCTCCCTGTAGCCTAGCCGTCTGTCCCCCTCCCATACCTGTCAGGTAGTTCCTTTCCCCAAGTGTGTATACATTGACCTAGCACTGTTGGACTCCCAAAAGCTGATTTATCTGTTTTAGGGTGAGGCATTTTTAAAACTGTGCCTTTGTGGGTTTATTTTATTTTATTTTTCATTTTTTAAATTAAATCAGAGCTGTGTACATCAATGCAATTATGGGGTACCACGTGCTGTTTTTATATGCAAATTGAAATAATTCCATCAAACTGGTTAACATAGCCTTCATTGCATTTTCTTAGTTATTGTGTTAAGACATTTGTATTCTACACTTAGTAGATTTAACTTGTACCCTTGTAAAATGTACTGTAGGTGAGGTCCCACCAATTACCCTCCCTCCACCCGTCCTTCCCCCTCCGCTCCCCTCCCTCTCCTCTTTCCCCTTCTTCTTGGGTTATAGTTGGGTTATAGCTTTCAAATGAAAGTGTGGGTATTTATAAATTGGTTTCATAGTAGGGCTGAGTACATTGGATACTTTTTCTTCCATTCTTGAGATACTTTGCTAACAAGAATATGTTCCAGCTCCATCCATGTAAACGTGAAAGAGGTAAAGTCTCCATCTTTAAGGCTGCGTAATAGTCCATGGTG
>CAUYON010100354.1:0-40842 GCA_963573935.1 Arctocebus calabarensis | reverse complement strand
ACTCAACCTCACAATGGGCACATGAGGTGAAATCTCTCCTCATGCCCTCCCTCCTTCTGCTAAACATCCTCCCCCCTCCTCTTCCCTCTACTCCCAAACTGGACTATATTAGTGTTTTATTGTTCTTATGAGCATGTAATTGTTTATATATTAGTTTCATATTAGTATTGAGTACACTGAATATTTATTTTTCCATTCTTGCAATACTTTACTAAAATGAATATATTTCAACTCCACCCAGGTAAATGTAAAAGATGCACAGTCTCCATCTTTTTTAATGGTTGAATAATATTCCATGATATACATATACCACCATTGGTTGATCCATTCATGGGTTTATGGGCACTTAGCTTGTCTCCATGACTGGGCAATTATGAATTGAGCGACAATAAACATTTTAGTGCAAATAAATGTCTTTGTGGCAAAATGATTTTTGTTCTTCTGGGTAGATACCTAGTAATGGGATTGCAGGGTCAAATGGAAGGTCTCCTTTAAGATCTTCAACTATTCTCCATGCTTCCCTCCAAAAAGGCTGTATTAGTTTAAAATCTCACCAGCAGTGTCAAAGTGTTCCCTTCTCTCCACATCCAACTTTGTGATGTGGACTACCCTCACTGCAGTTAGATGTTATCTTAGAGTGGTTTTGAATTGCATTTCTCTGACTATGAAAGACTACCAGCATTTTTTCAAGTGCTTGTTGGCCATTTGTTTGTCATCCTCAGAGACATTTCTGTTCAAATCCCTTTCCCACTTATAGAAAGGGTTGCTTGCACTTTTCTAACTGTTTAATTTGAGTTCTGTATAGATTCTAGTTATCAGGCTTTTGTCAAATCCATAACAGGCAAAAATCTCACATTCTGAAGGCTGTCTATTTGCTTTGTTTGTGGTACGCTTAGCTTGATTAAATCCCAGTTATTTATTTTTGGTGTTGTTGCAATCGCTAGAGAGGGTCTTCCTCATAAACTTTTTTCCCAGGCCAATATTTCCAAGTGTTTTCTTCACACTCTCTGCTATAATTTTTAATGTTTCATGTCTTAAATTAAAATCTTGTATCCAACAAGAATCAATTTTTGTCAATGGTAAGAGGTGCAGGTCCATTTTCAGTCTTCTACATGTGGATAACCAGTTCTCTCAGCACCATGTGTTAAATAAGAATTCATTCCCTGACGCATGTTTTTGTTAGGCTTATCAAAGATTAAAGAATTCTTTTCCCTGTTGCGTGTTTTTGTTAGGCTTATCAAACATTACATTAATCTAGGGTTTCTTTCTAGATTCTCTATCCTATTCCATAGATCTATGTCTCTATTTTTGTGCCAGTACCATGCTGTTATGATCTCTAACCTTATAATATAACCTGTAATCTGGCCACGTGATGCCAGATCGTTTTAGATTTGTTTTTATTTCTAAAATCTGCATTTGCTCTTTGGGTTTTTTCTGGTTCCATATGAATCAAAGTACTATTATTTCAATTCTTTAAAGTATGACATTGGTTCTTTGATGGGGATTGCATTAAATCTATAGATTGCTTTGCATAGTATAGACATTTTATTTTATTTATTTTTTTATTTGTTTATTGTTGGGGGTTCATTGAAGGTACAAGAAACCAGGTTAGGCTCGGTGCCTGTGGCTCAAGTGGCTAAGGCGCCAACCATGTACACCTGAGCTGCTGGGTTCAAATTCAGTCCGGGCCAGTCAAACAACAATGACAGCTGTAACCAAAAAATGGCTGGGCGTTGAGGTGGGCACCTGTAGTCCCAGCTACTTGGGAGGCAGAGGCAGGAGACTCGCTTGAGCCCAGGAATTAGAGGTTGCTGTGAGCTGTGATGTCATAGCACTCTATCCAGGGTGACAGCTTGAGCCTGTTGAGCCATGGGCGCCGAGCCTGGTATGGAAATTTTAAAGTTTGATTTTTCTAGCCATGAGCAGGGTATGTTCTTCCATTTGTTGACATTTTCTGCTATTTCCTTTCTCAAAGTTTCATAATTCTCTTTATAGATTATTCACGTCTTAGGTTTTCATCTTCATTGGTGATATTTTAAAAGGAATAGAATCTTTGATTTTATTCTTGATTTGACAGTTATTGGCATATATGAAGGCTGCTGATTTGTGGGTATTTATTTTGTATCCTGAGATGCTGATATTTTCCTGTTCACTTCTAAGAGCTTTATAGTTGAGTTCCTGGGGTTTCCTCCTCCCATTTCAAGTCTGAGCCCCAGCGTGGGTTTTGGCTGCATGTGAGATGGGCTGTTTTATGCAGTCTGGGACTCACTTGCTCCCAACATTATGTTGCTTCAGGCACTACCTTTCTCCAGCACAGGAGACTATCCTGGCCTAGAATATAATGGTATTTAACTTCCTAAAGGATGTTCTCAATCAGTGTGAGAAGAGGCAGTGGATAAATGCTTCAGAGTCTGATCTTTCAGGGGACATTTCTGACTTTTCCACTGCTTAGGGAGACCTCAGCTGTGCACCTTATATTAGCTACTCCTGTGCCATTTTCCTGTCCTCACTCCCTCACCCCTGTTTCCTTGGTTCATCTACCAGACTACCTGCCACCAAACCTTTGTCTGAATCTCTGCTTAGGGGCATCCAAATAAAAATAGGAGTAAGCCCTGGTTCTTTTGTCTTTGAACCTCCCTTGATAATCCCATTTGGAACCACTATCCTGGGCTTTGACCTTGCTAACAAGGTTGCCTTGCCTGAGCCCAGTGTGCTCTATTACATAACATGTTGGTCTTGGCTTGACCTATGCTAACAAGACAAGCCAGTGTGTATGCACACTGGGGTGAGAAGCTGCCATGCTGCTACAAAATGCTGATCCATGGAAGTGGAGGCAGTGAGAACATGTCTGGCAGACTATCCTGCATCTCACAACTGGCCCCCGCCTTGCAGACCATTCTCCCCCTTTAGAGCATAGGGCAGCTTGGAAGTCTTCCACATAGCCTCCCTCACTCTCCTGTCACTAGAGAGCAGGGGTGTGTGTGTGTGTGTGTGTGTGTGTGTGTGTGTGTGTATTTGGGTCTGCCAGCTCCTTTGCTTTTCTCCCACATACACACTTAATGAAAGTCACACAGAAATCCAACTTGGTTTGTGCTTTTCAGAGGATAAAGACTAATGTTATTGGAATTTCTTTCTTCAGTAGGACTTTGGTCTCAGGGATTCGAAGAAGGAACTCATGGACCACAGGTCAGTGGTAAGATAGAATTTTATTAGACGGAAAGGAATACAGAAGGAGTATAAAGTATAAAAGCACCAGAGCTTCTCACAGAGTGAAAGATCCAAATGGGAAGACTCTATGTGGGCTCTTTGTCTAGGGATATTAGGTCTTGAGAATTACACTTGGCCAGGACAGGGCAAATGGAAACATGCTTTCAATGGTAATGAGTGTTATTGACAAATGAATGAATGCAGTCCTTCCAGCTCAGGGAAAAAGGTCAGGGTGTCCTCTTCATAAAATTGCCTATGCCTATGAAGACTGGGGTCCCCTGTCCAGCCTTGAATTGGGGAGCCCTGTATCAATTCCCACCAAGTAGAAATTCTAACTGCTGTAAGGGAAGAAGGAGGAAGACTCAATTTAACTGTTGCCTCCTGAACTGAGCAATAGAAGGGGATAGGTAGGGTTTCTCTGGAGGGAGGGCAACCCAGCAGTCTGCAATAGAACAGATGATTCTAGTCCAATCAGACTTTGGACTAGAACCATCTTTACTGTTTGTGGCCTGATGATACTATCTCTAGAAGACACAAATCTAGTTAGCATATTAAAAGATAAGGGTAGAAGAGGGGGAAGGGGGGAAGAGGGGGTTAATTACAGTGCTATTAGTATCAGATTGGATAGAAAGTGATTGTAAAAGAAAATTACATTAACACTTTCCTTGCTGTTTTTTAAATAATCACTTCAAATTTTTTTTAGACTCACAAGTATAGGTAGACTATGGTTGATTGTCTTCATGGTCTGCTCCTGTATGAGGTGGTAAGTTCTATGAATTTACTTGTGATTGATGTATCCAGGAATCTATTCCCATAACTTTAACAGCTGTAGATGAAGACGAGATAACAGGAAAAGACCCCTCCCAAGTTGGGGTGAGGGAAGGTGAATTGGAGGGAGGAGTTTTGATCATAACTAGATTTCCAGGAGAGAAAGCTCTGCTAGCGTTGAATGTGAAAATGTAGTTGGGAAGTTCTTAAGAAATTGTTGAAATTTAGCTAAAGAAGTAACATGTTTGACTTTCTATAGTTACTTGATCTAATATTAAATCATTAGTTTAAAAGGCCCTTCCATATAATAACTCAAATGGGGTACTACCAACTGAATGAGGTAAATTTCTTCTGCTAAGGAGAACAATGGAAAGTAATTCCATTCCACGGGATTTGAGTTTCTTGAGTTAGCTTGTGTAATTGTCTTTTGATTTTATCATTCATGTCATTCTTCTTTCTTTCTTTCTTTTTTTTTTTTTTGAGACAGAGCCTCGAGCTGTCACCCTGGATAGAGTGCTATGGCATCACAGCTCACAGCAACCTCCAATTCCTGGGCTCAGGCGAGTCTCCTGCCTCTACCTCCCAAGTAGCTGGGACTACAGGTGCCCGCCACAACGCCCGGCCATTTTTTGGTTGCAGCTGTCATTGTTGTTTGGCAGGCCCAGGCTGGATTCGAACCTGCCAGCTCAGGTTGTACGTGGCTGACGCCTTAGCCCGTTGAGCCATAGGTGTCGAGCCATCATTCTTATTTCCGTAACTTCAGAACTACTTACCATGCAGGGGCTTATACTTGTGGTAGTTTAATTAACTCTCAAGGATCAGTTGCTAAAGAACAAGTCTTCCAAGTTATCATCTTAAGTGTTTGTGATGATTCATAAAATGTTCACAATATTGTACTGAGTGAAAAAATCAGGATATAAAACTGTCAGAAGGACTGTTCTAATTGTGTCAAGTACATTTTTATATTAGGGCAAAAGGGTTTGAAAGTAAATAAACTAACATTGTACATAGTGATTATTTCAAGGAGAGAAAGTCAGTAGTGTAGGGCTTTCTGCTTTTATACTTGGCTATATTTTCTGATTTTTGGGGGGGGAGGGGGGAAGTGAGCAGATATTGCCAGCAAATGATAATATAATCAGGTATAATGAATCTGTTGCTAGAAGCAGGATGAGACTTGGCCAGAAAAGAACAGAGGCAGCCAAGTCAGGTCTAGGAAGTGATGGATGTCTTGTTCCTGGGAAGGCAGTGATTCTTGTGCATGGGATCAGCCCTGAGAGAGGCCCAGCCAAGCAGAGATCAACTCCTAGCTTTTGTTTTAAATCTAGGGAATGGTGTTTGTTGTCTTTTTCTTATTTGCATTGAATTATAATACAGATACAGAAAAATTCTCCTAACTGTGCTGCTACATAGATTTTTATAAAGTGAACACAGCCATAGAAGCAGAAGCCATATCAAGAAAAAAAAACTCATCAGTATACTCAGAGTCCCCCTGGTGTCCTTCTGGTCACCCCAGACTCCACTTGCCACACAGCAAGTGGTTGCTTGTTGGGGCGACCAACACCCTAACTTCCAACAGTATGGATTTGTTACCTGTTTTTACTGTATAAACCTGGAATCACATGGTGGACTGTTTTGTGTCTAACTTATTTTATGTAATGTTATGTTTGTGAGAGTTACCAATATTGCATGTAGACCTTTCATTTTTGTTATTCTGTTACATACAGTATGAATATAATGCTTTATCTTTTCAACTCTTGATGGGCATTTGGGTGGTTTCCAGATATGGGCTATAATGCACAATGCTGTTATGAATATTCTACTGTGGATTTTGGCCCGTGATGTTTATTTTAGTATGTTCTGACAATTATTTGAAATGGGTTCTTCTGTTGGATTTTGGTGACTAGCAGTGTCCTGAAACCTTAAGTATGCTCTAATTATCATTTGAAGATTCCTGAGACTTTGAGACAGTAGTTCTAGTATAAGACCCTGGAACCTGTATTTCAACCAAGAGTCTCTGTGGGTCGCATCTTGAGAAAAACTTTATAAAGAGAAAGTAGGTGAGACTCAAACAAACCCTGATTCTTTTCTTTTTTTCTTTTTTTTCTTCTTCACATGGTTCTGTTATTGAGGAGGGAGTGCAGTAGAGCCATTCTAGCTTACTCCAACTCCTGGCACTGAATTCTTCATGCCTCAGTCTCCCAAAGTGCTAGAATTTCAGGTGTGAGCCACTATGCCCAGCCATGGTTCTAATTTTGGTTTTGCATTTACTAATTTGCCCTGGGGGAAACTACTTGACCTTGACCTGCTAGCCATTTTCCCCTCTTTAGTAATGCTCTCCCTGGTTGAGTTGGATTCAGACAAAAGAAAATATATGAAAATGCAAATGAAAGGCATTGTTTTTGATTACCAAAGCCTAACAATGAATCTAAAAAGAGGCAATTTAGATTTAGTTAGTAATATTACCATATGTTTAGGTGACGTGCCTCAAGGGGGTTATTTTGTTTTCATGAAAGTATACTTCTGCAAAAACCATGACTGCACTGACAGAACCAACTCTTATAAAGAGTTCTTTATTAGGATATCAATCTCTTTAGGGAAACTCAGAGTGCTCAATGGTTGGCCCACAGTATACTGAGTCAGTAGCATTTGGAGCTTAGTCAAAGAGTTAATGAAGAAAGTCTAAAGTTAGACTAAATTATTTTTCATTTTTCATATTCCTCTAACTTCATAACAAGATATACTATAGGAATTTACACATTATAGGAGCTCAATAAATTTGTATTGATCAATTACTAAAAAACAAACCTTCCCTAATTCCTAACTCCTTGACTCTCCACCCTGTCTGTGTTCCAGCCTAGTCAGCCTTCTGTTAGAGTGAATGTTCCATGTTTGTTCCAGCCTCAGCACTTTTGCCATGCTGTAATATTTCCTGGAATATTGTTCTGGTCTATGTCCATTTATTATTTAGGCTTAATGTAAGGGCCAATTCTCAGTGGAGGATTTCCCCGGTGTTTTAGATCTTGTGGAATCTCTGGTTATAGTTACATAATCTCCTAACACTTTGAATGTCTTCAGCAGAGCACTCATCATACTGCTAACTTTTCATAGCTGATTTATCATGAGACTACAGGCTCCACAAGAACAAAGACTTGTAGATGGCATATGCTTAACTCGAAACCCACAGCCCACCAGGTAATAGGAATTCAATGATGATTTTTTCTCACTGCTGCTTTCTCTCTTTTAAAAGCCAAGAAAGAGCAGACCCTTGGAAACTACTGATCTGGATACCCAAGAACTGGCTGTGTGAAAACATTTTGTGCCTTGAGGGCATTGCTGTTTGTTTCTTGTACTTTGCAATGTCTATTTTTTCTCTTTTGAAATCAGAAGAAAGGAGGCTTATGTTTATGTTGATTATAACTATTTGGGAAGCCTTGAGAGAGTTGCTGGGTATATATCCTTGCAAACAAATAATGCCTTTCACCGTAATTTGAGGACCGTCCTTTAAAGGACACTTAAGGCAGAGTGACTCTAGTCAGGTCATGAACTAACTCATCCAAAAATATGCAACAGTTCGTGTTTTGAACTTAAAATTATCCACTGAGATTACAGCCAGTATGAAAATAGTAGTTGGGGAGGTTATTGCTATTTGGATCTGAGAATCAAAGTTGACATTTGCTCATTTTCTCTCACTTATCATGACAACTTCTGGTGTTTCAGATTGAGGAGTGGCAAGGAGGGATCCCATTAGTGGGGGCCTTGGGTTATTCATCAGTTGTGAATCCATGCATGTGCTAAATGGATGGAGTTACCTGCACAGTTACACATCCAAGCTTGTGAATTTGGAAGAGGGATTATGTTTATTTCATATCATCTTGAGGCATCAAGTTTGTGCCAGTGATGACAGGAAGAGACAGGGCAGTGAGACAGGAAGAGAAAGGGCAAAAATTACTGGGAGATTCAAAGAGGGTATTTTTGGTATTATGTTAAGCTTTGAATATTTGGGTAGAAAGTATAGATGTATAAAATCACCTGATCTTTCCATGTCCTCTACTTATTTGCTTTCACACTTGTGATTCATTCAGCTGATTCATTCAGTGATTAATACTTAAACGTTGGAGTTAGATTGCCTGAGTTTGAGTCCTGGCATCACTTGCTGAATTCATGTAACTGGTCAAGGTGTTTACTATTATGTGCCTCAGTGTGCACATCTGTAAAGTGGCAATAATATGAAATACTTTGAATAGCTGTAAGTATTAAATAGAATAATGAATGTAAAGTACTTAAAGGTTAGGGCCTGGCATATAAGGACCTCTCAGCACATGTTAGATTTTATTATTTATCAAGGGATTTAATGGCCGCTAGGTGCCAGACATTGTGCCGGTACCTAGAATAAAGTACAATCCTTGTATTTGTAAAACTTCCTGTCTAACAAGAGATACAAAATGCAAAAACAATTTATTATCCAATATTATGAGTCATATAGTAGAGAACAAATGAGACAAAGTATGTTGTAAGTTCTGAGGACTGGAACAATTATATCTGATATTTGATTTTATACTGAAGATCCAAAGACAGGTATGAGAAGTGCATTTCAGTTAAAAGGAATTGCCCAAGAGATTTAGCACTCTGGAATGATGGGGAAAGCTTGATGTGGCTGGCTCAGAGGTGTTATTTTGGAAACGTGTGGGTAACGGGGCTTAGGTAGATGAGAAGTGATTGTGAAGGTCCTGCATGAAGTTTGAATGTTTTCAGTGGTTGCTTCATCTGTTTCTTGTATTAATGGGTTAATAATTTCATGTCTATTCCTAAATACATCTTAGGAATGCACTGTACAACTCCTAGAAGAAAATGGGAAAAGCTCCTTGACATTGTTCTCAGAAATGATTTTGGGTATGTATGACACCTTAACTGTTTAGAAGGTCTTACCTTGAACTTTGAGTTTGGAAGAGGCATTACATTTATTTCAGGTTTTGTTTTTAAATATTGAGAAATAAGATGTGTCTATGTCCTACTTTTTCTTCTGTTGTAAGTCATCTATCTGATCCAACTCCATCATAACTTTTGGCATCACCAAAGATCATTTTTCCCAGATCTCTAAAAGTATTTTCTGTCCTAACAATTAGAACAGTGAAGAATGCCTGTTGATTTCAAAGCAAGAGTAATCAAAATAGTGTGTTACTGGCAAAAATAGACACATAGACCAATGGAACAGAATATAAAACCTAGAATAAATCCATGTGTGGACAGTCAACCCATTTTCCACAAAGGTGCTAAGGTACACAAGGAGAAAATGATAGACTCTTTTCTAGGGATGTTAGGAAAACTGGATGTGCACATACAAAAAAAGGAAATTGTATTCTTATTTTACACCACACACAAAAATCAAGTCAAAAGAGATGGAAGACACCCTACAACTCCTAGAAGAAAATGGGAAAGCTCCTTGACATTGGTCTCAGAAGTGATTTTGGGTATGTAAGACACCAAAAGTGAAAGGAACAAGAGAAAAGAACATAAGTGGGACTGAATCAAAATAAAATGTTTCTGTGAAAACTGACAATATAAGAAAGCAACCCATAAATGGGAGAAAATATTTGCAAACCAGTTTATTCAAGAAGGGGTTAATATTTAAAATATTCAAACAACTTATATATACAAGATGAACGTATAAGCAAAATATAATAACTGTTTAGAAGTGGGAAAAGGTCCTTAAAAGATTTTTTTTCCCCAGTGGAGACAATAAATTGCCAAAGGGTATATGTAAAGGTGTTCAGTGTTACTAATCATCAGGGAAATATAAATTAAAGCCACAGTGAAATATCACATCACACCTATTATAATGGCTATTGTCAAAAAGCCAAAAAATAGCAAACGTTGGCAATAGCAAATGTTGGATGTGTAGAAAGGGGAAGTCTTACCATTTTTTTTTTTTTGAGACAGAGCTGTCCCCCTGGGTAGAGTGCTATGGCATCACGGCTCATAGCAACCTCCAACTCCTGAGCTCTAGTGATTCTCCTGTCTCTGCCTCCCAAGTAGCTGGGACTACAGGCACCTGCCAAAACGACTGGCTATTTTTTGGTTGCAGCCATCATGATTATTTAGCAGGCTCAGGATGGATTTGAACCTGCCACCTCAGGTGTATGTGGCTGGCGCCTTAGCCGCTTGAACCACAGGCACCGAGCCTTCATTGTTAATAGGAATTATGAAAAAGTGTAGAAGTTTGTTGAAATATTAAAAAACAACTAGTTGGGCGGCATCTGGGGCTCAGTGATTTATATGGCACCCACCCCATATACCTAGGGTGGTGGGTTTGAACCTGGCCTCCGGCCAAACTGCAACAAACTGCCAGGTGCTGTGGCAGGTGCCTGTAGTCCCAGCTACTCAGGAGGCAGAGGCAAGAGAATTGTCACTGTGAGCAGTGACATCATGGCACTCTACCAAGGTGACAAAGTGAGACTCGGTCTCTAAAAAAAAAAAAAAGAACTAGCACATATATGATCTAGAAATCCTAGAAATCCCACTACTGCATACATGTCACCAAATGAAATGAAATTAGAATGTCAAAGAGATATGTGTGGTCTCATGCTCATTGCTGTATTATTCACAATAGCTAGGATAAAAGATGTGGAAACAACCTACATGTCTGCCAATGAATAAATGGATCAAGAAAATGTGTGCGTGGGGTGTATATATAATTCAGCCTTAAAAAAGAAATCCTGATGTTTGCAACAACAGGGATGAACCTGGAGAATGTTATGCCCAGTGAAATTGCCAAGCACAGAAAGCCAAGCACAGCATGGTCTCACTTACGTGTGGAATGTAAAAAATTGAATTTATAGAAACAGGGTAGCACCGTGCTTGCCTGGATTTAGGAGATGGGGGAAATTAGGAGATGTTGGTCAGAAGTGCAATCTTGCAGTTAGAAAATGAAAAAGTTCTGTAGAACTTTTCAACATAGTGTAATGTGCAACATAGTGACTATACTTGGTAATAACACTCTGTACTTCACATTTGCTGAGAGAGTAGATCATGTTTTCCTATCACAGCCCTCAAATGGAACTATGTGAGGTGAAGAACATTTAATTAACTTGATTATAATAATTATTTCACAAAGTATATGTATATCAAAGTATCACATTGTACACCTTGAATAATTTTTGTTTGTCAATTGTACCTAAATTATGTTGAAAAAGATGCCAAAGAGAGATACTTGAAAAAACAATACGGCATGGGTAAAAGTGGTGATGAAGAGTGACTGAGGACATTTCTAGGAAAGCCGACAATAAATGAAAAGTGCTAGAGGATGTCCTGATTTTCAACTGAGGACCCCTTGATCTTAAATAAATAAATTTAAAAAGCACCTGTTATGTGCAAGGAATTGCAATAGTAGGTGCTAAAAAAACACTTTTCTTTCTTTACTTTCTAAACGTATAAATTTCTCTCTCTCATCTTTACTGACTTTTCTTCCATTTAAATTTCCTGAGGGAAGAGGTAGAGCAAGATGGCAGAATAGAAACCGCCAGTAATCATCCCTCTGCACAAACACCCAATTCAACAACTGTCTGTGCAAGCAAGCACCTTCAGAAGAACCAAAAACCAGGTGAGTGACCATGCTACCTGGTATTAGCACTATGTCAAGGAAAGAGGCACTGAAGGAGGCAGAAAATCCAGTCTTTTGCCTACACCATCCTGGGTGCCCAGTGGCCCAGGGGAGAAAAAGTGCTGGGGAAGGGGAGTGAGACTGAAGTGATTGTGGGATTTTACATTTAAATGCAAGGCCACCCTGGCACAGGAGAACACAGCACAAGGCAGACTACTACTGGTGCCTGCAGAGGGAGATCCTCCTCCCTGGAAACGAAGCCCTGGTTCCTACCAGCCCTATCACCAGCTGACAAAGCAGCCTGAGGTCTGACTAAATTTGTAAGGTGGTGGGGCCACAAGGGCTACAGGCCCTTGGGCAATTCCTGTGGCTGTGCTGCCTTGGAGCCAGTGGGCTTGGGGCACACATGGCCCAGTGGGAGACACCCATAGCCACAGGCAAGCCAGTGCCTACAGCTTTCCTCCCCCAACTATAGGCAGCACAGCTCAGGGAGAGTCTTGAGGCTAAAGGAAGGGGAAGAGCGCAGATGACTTTGTTTTACAACTTGGGTTCCAGTTCGGCCACCATGAAATAAAGTATTAGGCAGACTCTTGAGGCCTCTGAGGCCAGGCCTTACTTTCTGGAGAGTATTTTTGAACTCACCTTGGGTAAGAAGGAAACATGCTGACCCAAAGGGAAGGACCCAGCTCTGGCAGGATTCACTGCCTGCTGACTAAAGGGCCCTTGGCTTCCAATAAACATCAGAGTTAGGCAGGCAATAGCACTCTGGCTTTGTGTGAGACTGCAGTGGCTTCAAGTGAGACCTGGCTCTGGTGGCCACAGGGAGTACCCACATCACTTCTTCCCTAATTCCAGCATCCCAGAACAGAGAGTGAGGGAAGAGAGTGAGAGACTTTGCCTGGTAATCCAAGGAAATCTCTTGTATCTTAACCAAGCTCATCAAAGTGGTACGACCATGAGTCTCCAACGGTCAAGCATTATTGGGCTTGTGGTATTCCCAGTGCTAATATAGCTGTAGTGATCAGAGACTTAGGCTACAACATTCAATTCCATTTGAATGTCTGGAAAGCCTTCTCAAGAAGAATGTGTTCAAACAAGCCCAAACTGCAAATGTTAAAATGAATACCTAATTCTTTAGTGTCCAGACATCAACAAACCTTCATAGACATTAAGAGCATCCAGGAAGACGTGACCTCACCAAAACAGCTAATAAGGTGCCAGGGACCAATCTAGAGTGATGGAGAGAGGTCACCTCTCAGTCAAAGCATTCCAATATCTGTCCTGAAGAAGCACAATCAACTTTAAGACACCACAGAGAAGGAATTCAGAAGCTCATCAGAAAAGTTTAACAAAGAAATTGAAATAATAAAAAAAATCAAGCAGAAATTCTGGGGCTTAAGAATTCAATTGACAAACTAAGAAATGCATTAGTTTCTTAGAGGCAGAATTGACCAAGCAGAAGAGAGCATTAGTGAATTCAAAGATAGGCTATTTAAAAAGACATAGTCAGAAAAGAAAAATAATAAGAATGGAGCACACCGACAAGATCTTAGAAAATACCCCCTAAAAGAACAAATCTAAGAGTTATTTGCCTTAAAGAAGAGGTAGAAAGAGAGATTGGGGGAGATAAAAAGGTAACTTTCCAAACTTAGAGAAAGATATTAATATTCAGGTACAAGAAGGTGATAGAACTTTAGAATTTAATCCAAACAGGGTGACCTTAAGGCATTTAACACCTTAGCTGCCAAAGGTCACAAATAAAGAATAGATCCCAAGGGAAGCAAGAAAAAAGAAAAAAAAATAACATGTGAATGGTCTCCGATAGGTCTGGCAGGAGACTTCTCAGGGGAGACCTCACAGGCCAGGAGAGAAGGGCATGACATAGTCAAAGAGCTGAAGGTAAAAAACAAACATACTTTGACCCTAGAATGCTACATCCTGCAAAAATATTGTTCAAACATGATGGAGAACTAAAGACTTTCCCAGACAAAAGCTGAGGGATTTCATTGATAACTGACTTCTTCTATAAGAAATGCTAAAAGGAGTTCTTTAATCTGAAAGAACAGGAAGTTAATCAACAATAAGAAATCTTCTGAAGGTGTACAACTCACCAGCAACAATAAGGACACGAAGAATACTCTATTGCTGTAATTGCAGCATATAAACTACTTAAATCTTAAGTAGAAAGATTAGAACGCAGAACCATCAAAAATAACAACATTTTGAGAGATAGATAGTATAAAAAGATATGACTGAATGGTGGCGCCTGTGCCTCAAAGGAGTAGGGCACTAGCCCCATATGCCGGAGGTGGCAGGTTCAAACCCAGCCCTGGCCAAAAAACTGGGAAAAAAAAAAAAAAAAAAGATATGACTGGCAACAACCAAAAGTTAAAAAGCGAGGGTGGTCTATATATATTCAATGTTATTATTGGTAGGTAAGGAATCATTTTTTCCATGTTGTTATTGGGTGTTTGGTGGTTTTGTGGTGGGGAAGATGGAGTTAAAGGGTAGAATTCCTACTCTGAAATGTTGCTGTGGCGGGGGGAGGGGGGAGTGTGCACTCAAAAAAAAAAAAAAGAAAAAAAGGGAAAAAAATGTTCATTATCACTAATCACTAGGGAAATGCAAATTAAAACCACAGTGAGATATCACCTTATTCCTGTTGGAATGGCTTGTATTAAAAAGTCCAAAACAATAGATGCTGGCTAGGATGCAGAGAGAAAGGAATGCTTATACATCATTGGTGGGATTGCAAACTAGTACAACCCCTATGGATAAGTGATAAGGAGCTACGCGAAGAAATAAATGTAGACTTACTATTTGATCCAGCAACGCCACTACTAGGTTATCTACTCAAAGTAAAAGAAGTCATTTTATAAAAAAGACACATGAACTTGAATATTTATTGCAGCATGATTCACAATTGCAAAGATGTGAAACCAACCCAGTGCCCGTCAATTCACAAGTGGATTAACAAAATATGATTATGCATGTATATATACCGTGGCATACTACTCAGCCATATAAGGAATAAATTAATGTCTTTTGCAAAAATTTGGATGGAACTGGAGACCATTATTCTAAGCTAAGTGTCTCAAGAATAGAAAAACAAACACCATATGTACTTTCTAATTATATGGAACTAATTGATGGGTACACACAGGCACAGAGAAAAAGAAAAAAATGTTGGAAATCAAGAAGCGAGGAGGGGCAAAAACCTACCTAACAATAAATACTATTCAGGTGTTGGCACACTTATAGACCTGACTAAAGCATTATAAAAGCTATCCATGTAACAAAAACATTTGTATCTCCTTCATGTTCTGAAATTAAAAAAAAAATTAAAAATGGGAGAATTTCTGTTAAATTTATCTTTGTTTATAAGAATGGTTGTCATGTTTTTAAAATAACTGGTTATAAACCATTTTTTACAAGTCTCAAGGCAAACTTATATCAAACAACCTGCCATAGATACACAAAACGGAAAACAAAAAATTAAAACACACAGGTGGCACCTGTGGCTCTAGGAGTGGAGTGCTGGCCCCATATATGGTGATGGGTTCAAACCCAGCCCGACCAAAAACTGCAAAAAAAAATAAATAAATAAAATAAAACACACTACAAGATAAGGTCTTCAATACAGTGTCAAGTAGAAGTGACTGGAGAGTGACCTTATCTTATTTCGGTGTTTTTTTTTGTTTGTTTGTTTTTTAAGGTAACAAAAAGAGATTCTATTTATGAAGAACAAAGGGAAAGTTTAGAGCACTTCTAGGGAGAGTTGGAAGGGGGCTTCTGTCATGAGGAGAGAAGGTGAGAGAGACCTCTTCTTTCCACTCTCAGGGAGAGAGCTTTTAGTAACTCACTATTAAGTATGATTAAGGATGCTCTTATCTATTCCAAATTTGCTGAGACCTTTTATGAGTGAGTAGTGGACTTTACCAAATGCATTTTCCATTTCTCTTAAGATGAACAACCTTTTCTCCCCCCTTTTTTTCTGTTTGTGGTCACCAGTTGATTATTTGATGTTAAAACCATCCTTTTATTCTTGAAATAAACCCGCTTGATCATGAAAAATATAAAAATTAAAAACACTACTAGAGAAAATCACTTTAAATGAAGGAAGGTAGGAAGGAAGTTAAGAAAGGAAGAGAGAACACAAAAATGTCAGACATCAAATTAACAGTACTGGAGGAGTTAAGTCCTTTCCTATCAATAATAACTTAGAATGTGAATGGTCGAAACTTTCTAATCGGAAGACCTAGAGTGACAAAGGGATAAAATATTAAGAGTCATTTAAATTTCCCCTTTAATTTCTCTGTGTTCTATTTCTTGTCCTGCCACATCTTCTTCTCTCCCCCAAGTCTTTCTTTCCCTGGCTTCTGTTAGGGGAGTGGTTTTAACGCGGGCCTCTCACATCATTGGGGTTTCTATGGTGTTAATTCAGGGCCAATCCTAGAACAGAGCCAGGACCCACAGCCTGGCTTCCACCCTGTTTAAAATACTGAGTTTCTAAATAAGGTTTTGTTTGGAGAAATGGTTCTGAAACTTCATGAATTTAATAATACATCTTAGGTTGCAGAGTCATACTTCACTTCTGATTTTCTTGAACCACTTTACAAATAGTAGAATAGATTGAAGTAGGGCACTTTTCAAATAATTTGTGTCTGTGTATCTTTATTTTTTTCCACAATTTCTCTCTTGAACCATTCTTCTTCTTTATTATTTTGCTTACTAATGGTGCCATTTGGTGCTCTTTCTGCATGAGAATGGCTGCATTGCTGTTTTAGAATCTTTCCCTGAAATATACAAGTCAGAATGGCATTCTCGAATCTCATTTTTTACCAGGCATCATTGGCTAGTGGTATGGAGCGTTATATAGCAATGGTATATAAGGTCGAAATAGAATAATAATACATCTACTGACATGCTTTTCACATGTTGTGTTCAAAACATATTTCATAAGGCAGGGGCATTTTTTTTTTTTTTTTTTGAGACAGAGCCTCTAGCTGTCACCCTGGATAGAGTGCTGTAGCATCACAGCTCACAGCAACCAACTCCTGGGCTCAAGCGAGTCTCCTGCTTCCGCCTCCCAAGTAGCTGGGACTACAGGTGCCTGCCACAACACCCGGCCATTTTTTGGTTGCAGCCGTCATTGTTTGGCGGCCAGGGCTGGATTCGAACCCGCCAGCTCAGGTGTATGTGGCTGGCGCCTTAGCCCGTTGAGCCACAGGCGCCACGCCAAGGCAGGGACATTTATATGCCCTAACTTTGCTGGTAGGAGGCAGGTCCAAATCATAGAGAAAATAGTGGGAATCAGAAGATGAGGAAGCAGGAGTTCGTATTGATTAAGTTGCAAATCTCTGCAGCTACAGGATAATTCTAAGTTATTCTCTCACCCGTTCTGTGAGTTTTGACAGTTTGGTAGGGCAGGAAGGGGATCCAAGTGCAAAGAGAAAGTATGATTCATCTGCAGGTGAGAAGGTGACTCCTCCTCCTCCTTTCTTATGCGAAATAACTGACCTTAGTATTAATGGACTGAGATTGGGGGAGGAGAAGGAAGTGTATTACAGAAGACTTATTTTTTTTAATTTGTTAAGCAGACAGATACTATGCAGAAGAGGGTAAATGTCTCTATGCCAATCTGTTTGCATCTCTCAAACTTCGAGGCCATTTGACTTCCCTTCTTAATGTGTAACTGAACCAAGATACACTTTTAGTTCTAGCTCTGTAAATGCAGTCCTCAGACGTTTCCTTCCTTCTCTGAGTCATGTTGCATTTGTCCGCATCATTCTAGCCTTTAACACAAAGTTAGCATGTTTCTTATATGTCCTGTTCTTCCTATGTGCTTAAATATACCTTCAAAACAGATTGATCCAAATATTATACGTTCTGTCATTGTCTCTAAGAGGTTTAACATTTTCTTTCTTTTTGAGTATACATATGTTTTGTGAAAGAATTCTGAATTTCATGAGTCTGTGTGTGTATATGACTCTGCAGTGACTTAAGTATTTCTTAACAGTAAAATATAATTATATTCAAAATTCCTTTTTGGGAGTAATTTAGCCCAAGGAAACTTAATCAAAATGTGGACTAAACTAAGTGCATAAAAAAGTTTGTTGCAACAAAATTTCTCAAAGCAAAAAAATGAGAAGCCAGCTACTGACAGGGTAATGGTGCTTATAGTTAGAGTCTAACCCACTCAGTGCAGTATAATGATTCCATTAAAATGAGGACTATGAAGATTATACAGCAACATGAATAAACCAACATATAATAGTACCTGTAAGCTGTGATTGCCAGTGAGTAAAATGTATGCTAGGGGGAAAACTACTGGGAAGGAATACGTTAAGATAATAATAATGGTTATCTGCAGGGAAAGTACAGTAATAATAAAAGTCCTTCCTCCTTTTTTCTTTTGCTTAAAGGTCTCTACATGCTGAGAATTGTATAAAATGGTCCCCTATACTTTTTCTCATACTCTTTTAATATAGCTGCAGTTATTGTGTATATCCATTAGCAAATGAGGAAATTGAGGCTCAGATAGGTTAGGTGACTTTCCTAATGTGATAGTTTGTGTAAGTGGCAGAAGTGGACTTGAAAGAGAAGTCCATGTGTATTTTAATAAAGAAGTAGTGGAACTGGGAACTGAAGTTCAGTGGTCAGTAATCCTGGATTCAAATGTCCTTCCACACATAGATGGTGTGACCTTGACCTACCATTCCATGTCTGTAAAGTGAAGCAAACTTAAACAGCATTCATGTGGACCTCCCAGTGTTGAGCTTCTATAGCATCCAAATTTCCAACTTTCTAGAATTCCTCCCCTACCCCACAATGAGGTCATTCCCTGAGATTTGGATTAATATGGTAGTTTTTGCTCTAAATCCTCATTTTAGACTCTACACATTTCAAATGTTAATGCATATCTCAGAGAGAGGAAAGTATTATTGTGAAGAAGTGGTATAGTTGGTACATAAATTGGAAGTGAAGTCCAAACCCCCTTTGTGTTTGTCTTTCTACATCAAGGAAAAGGAAACTGTGAGGGGCAATGTGATTGAAGTGGAGCTTCAGAGCTCTGGCTGCTGCCTGAGTATGGCTCATCAATTCTAGAAGAGATTTCCAACTTAGCTGGGTACACAGCCTCATGGAAGACAGCAGCCTGGACAGCTGGGGTGCCAACCCTCCCTCATCATGCAGATGCAGTAGGAATGGCTCTTAGCTGGTAATATTAATGCCCATCTGTTTGGATGACATTTTGGATGACATGGTGCCCTCATGAGCACTAGTCAGCTCCACCCTGCTGTATCTCCCTCTGACCTCATCCCCCAGCTTCCTTCCCATCCATCCATAGTTGTGAGTGCTTTTTATCTTCTTTTCAGATGTTCTTTCTGCTTGCACGACCAGAGCTCATGTTGTCTCTGTATAGTCTAAGCAAATTGCTAGGTGTGCATCATGGTTAAAACATGAAGCCAGGGAAGAACTGAGCACAGTATATTGCTGTGTATGCTTATTTCACAGACCAGAAGGCTGAGATTTAGAGAGGTTATATTGCTCTCCAATATTCACACAGCCAGCCTGCACTAGAGAAAATAGTTGGTGTTTCAGGCTTAACATTATGTCCAGAATTCTCTCCTGGTAACCCTGGTGATCCTCCCACTATGCTTCTAGACTTTTCTTCCAGGGTCCTTGGAGCTAGTGTTAATGACTCCATGCATTCTGCTCTTAGATATTTTCCAGGGTGCTGTTGAGAATGGACAGGCTAGCTAAAAGTATCCAATGTATACACCCCTAATATGAGACAAATTCTTTGTCGTTCAAGTGAAGGGAGCAAATGAATCTTAATTGCTTACCAGGTGTGAGGTTCTTAATTGCTTACCAGGTGTGAGGTTCTCATTGCATTGAGGGAAAATGAAAAAGTAGCCTTCCTAAGAAGAAAATGACAAGTGGTGAAGCTTCAGCAGAATTGGTTCAGGTTGCAGGGAAGGGAGTTAAGGAACAGTCTATGAAAGACGCAGAAGAAAAGAAGATGAGGTTCATCTAGGTATATTTTTCCGTGACGTTATCTGTTCATATGGTTTACCAATAGGCTGTTAGGAGTCCAAGGAGGCTTTCAGACTGGTGTGGCCAAGTAATGATGCATGGCAAGGCATTTGGAAACCAACTGACAAACATTTTTGACATTTCTTATTAAGGAAATTTGTCCACTTGACAATATTAGAGATTTATACACAAGCTATCAACTGACAATTTCAAGGCCCATCTGTTACACTGGCATAATGCCCACTAAAAATGGAGCATGGCAGTTTTATTAATGTTTAGGTATTAGCGTGACACAGGTTTAAAATATCAGTTTAAACATATTACCAGGAGAAAACACTTTCCAATTAATTGCCCCCTTTTCACTCTGTAGATAAGAAATAACCTGTTAAAATAACATGTAAATGTAATGTCTTGAATTTCTATGGAATCACCATAAAGACCAAAACAATCCTTGAGTTATGGTACTAAGAACAGTCCAAATGTACGTCAAGTTTTCATCCAGAGGCATCATAAAAATCCTGCTTTAAAAAAATGTGGACGTTTGGATAAAGCCATTTCCTTACTCTATACTCCTCCCACAAAAGTTCCAAAAACAAAAAAAGAAAAAAAAGTTCCAAAAACATAGATGCTTGAAGTTTTTTTTTTTTTTGGTACTATCACATGAACATTCAGGCCTAAAAAGTTAACAAATAGTATGACCAGTCTGAGATTCATTCATTAAATCTTCACTGAGAACCTATGGTGTGCCAGGTACTCGTGTATACATAAGTCAGTGCGTGGTGTTCAAGCTGTATCTTCACAGCTGGAATGAACTTCATACACTTTGTAACGCACTTATTAGACAAAATTGAGAAATGAGGATCAGTGGGGGTGGGGGCAGAAACAGCTTTTCTCTAGTCAAATAACAAGTTTCCAGGACTGGAAGTTAGGTCTACAGCTGCCCCACTCCATCACAGCCCTCCCCACAGTGATACGCAAGTCTATACATATTCGTGGGTTGGAGGCCTTGTCCTGTTTATATTGTAGTGCAAACTGAAGTTTCCTGTTAAAAGGCTGGAAAATGGTAATGATACTAAATGTGTTTCCAGCACTAAGGAACCTTCATAATATGTTCTGCATGATGCCTGATTGATGTGGCATGAGTGTATCATTTGTGTGATGAACAATAGGAAAGTGTTTTGTTTTGTTTTGTTTCTATTACCTGTGCTCTTACTTGGTGAAAATCTTTCTAGTTTGTGCTTATATTCAAATCCCAATTCACAGAGTGGCTGTGGCTACCCAGGCAAAGTGAAATGCAGAAATGAAGCAATTATAATAGCTATGTGACTGGTGCCAAAAGCCCTGTTATTAAAAATGGAGGAAAAGATTAATGAGTAATTTAAACCAACTGAAATTAAATAACAGAAAAGAATACAATAGCATAATGGATCCCACAGGTGTATTAACACGAGGACTTTATCAGCAGGGATTTGGTGGTTCATGACCAATTGCGGATGATACTGACAGTCTACAATTTAGTAAACACAGACCAATAGATTTTTTACACCTATCTTCTTAAAAATTTGTTTATTTTAAAAGGCGTTTTTCAGAACTTTTTACATTGTCTTTTTTTCTCTGAATCATTTGCCCCACTGAGATGATATCCCTGGACTATGAAGAAAGCCAAGACAGTGTAGTTACAGGTGGGACCCAAACTGGGGCTCTTCCCAGAGAGGTCTCTGTGTATTGAGCTGTCGGCCCCGGGGTTGTAAGACAGCAATGCCCATGGTCCTAGGCCCTCTCTTAACTGCCTGAAGTCTGTCATTTATTTATTTATGTGTTTGTTTGTTTGTTTATTTTGAGACAGAGCCTCAAGCTGTCACCCTGGGTAGAGTGCTGTAGCATCACAGCTCACAGCAACCTCCAACTCCTGGGCTTAAGCAAGTCTCCTGCCTCTGCCTCCCAAGTACCTGGGACTACAGGCGCCTGCCACAATGCCCAGCTATTTTTTGGTTGCAGTTGTCATTGTTGTTTGGCGTGTCAGGGCTGGATTTGAACCCGCCAGCTCTGGTGTATGTGGCTGGCGCCTTAGCTGCTTGAGCTACAGGCGCTGAGCCATGAAGTCGGTTGTTTAAAACATGAGATGATATGAATGGCAAAACATAACTACAGTCCAGAAAGTAGAAGGGAAGAGGAAAGAGAGGGGAGGGGAGGGGAAATGGGAGGAGAGAGGGTATTTGGGGGGAAATAAAAATAAAAATAAAAATAAAATAAAATAAAACATGAGATGAAAAACTTTTTCATCTGATTTAAACTTATACCTATATGGTATGACTGGAAAACTTATTTAGCCTACCCAATTACTTCCAAATTCACTCAATAAACATTTTTCCTTCTCTCTGAAGAACCACAAGCTATTAATAATTAGTGACTATTGCAGCAATGATTTGGGGAAGGGTAGAGACATTACTTTGGTTTCCTCCTCTGTAAAGGAAGGGACTTGTCAGTCCCCTTTCAGCCCTAAGACTACAAGGTTCTGTATTGGATCACAGATCCACTTCTTGGTGATCACACAAGAATGTTGTATTTTTTTTCTTTTTGGCATCACTGTCAGAACTGAAAGGACCACTGAAATTCCTCTAGTCCAGCTGCTCTGGTTTACATAGGAGACACCTGAGGCCCAGGGAAGGGAAGATTTTAGACCCGACAACTGCCTGAATTCAAAGTCAGTCAGGACTGTTATCCATTATTTTATACTGCCTATATTTTTTTGAAACACAGTCTTACTCCTGACTGCTCGTTATGATGAAGTTCAAAGTGCTCCAATAGAAAATATTAATAGTTTGAAGTGAAGAAAGAGCAGTCTACTAGGCCCTACTGCTACCACTAAACCACTGAATAGAGAAATGCAAACCCCAGCAGAATGGTTTCTATCTACCTGCCTCCTTCCTCTTCTCTCCCTTATATCTTTTATGTACTTTATTTCATTTTTACCCTATATATTGTGCCAACAATTCAAGCTGGCTGCTGATTCAGGCCGTGATAAAGAAAGTCTGATAAATACAATCTTGCCGAGGTATAGGATTGAATAGAACCTTTGGGCTCAGTCTTTTTCCCAGTTTAGGAAACTCTTATTTATCCTTCAAATCCCACTTAAAGCATTTCCTGAGAAACCTTCTCCTAATAGTCAAAGTATTTTCAGTATTGTTTATGTCTACAATACATGTATACAGACTGAATGGTATAGACTGAGTGTTTGCATGCCCCCCAAATTCCTATGTTGAAACCCAATCCCCAATGGAATGGTATGGATGGAAAGGACTTTGAGCAGTGGTGGGGTCACAAGGGCATGGCCCTCATGAATGGAATCACTGCCACTGTGAAAGGAACCCCAGGGAGCTCCATGGGAAGTTACAACAGGAAGATGGCTATCTATTAACCAAGAAACAGGGCCTCACTGGACACCAAATCTGCCAGAGCCTTCATCTCATCTCAAACGTCCCAGCCTTCAAAACTATGAGAAAATACATTTCTGATGTTTATAAGGGAGCCCTATAGTATTCCACATAGCAGCCTGCGTGCACTAAAAAAGGGGAGGATTCCCATAACATGACATCATGCCTAACACCCAGCTATTTTTAGAGGTGCAGTCTCGCACTTTCTCAGGCTGTTATCGAACCTGTGAGCTCAGGCAATCCACCTGCGTTGGCCTCCCAGAGTGCTAGGGTTACAGGTGTTAGCCACCATGCCTGGCCAGATCCTGGATCTTTAAATGCAGTTGATTTATTCTTCATTATATCCCCAGGAGTAAATAAACATGAATTTTGACTAGCAGTGCTTCTTCTACACTGGGTCTACTATGAAGGCCCTCAATGTTGCCCAGCAACATCCTTTATTCTTGATCTTTTCTCCCTGACTCTCCAGGTTGGAGAAATAAAGGTCTTCTCTTTTGGCTTCTGGGATGAGTATTTTTCACTCTTTACTTCCTTCTACTAATCTTGAATTTCCCATCTTTTGAAACATGCAGCTTACCACTATCACCACTACTCCTCCCCGACACACATTACTCATTAACAATATCCCCATTTGCTTCCATAGATACCCATAAGCTGAGCTAGTATCTTTACTTGGTTGAGAGAGAGAGAGAGGAATGCTTTGAACAAAGAAATGCATGAATGATAAATGTGCTATTTATTTTTATTTTTTGCTTTCAAACCCTAAATTATAGCTGAATATTATTATTTGATCCCTTTGCCCATTTCCTTTAGCTTTGTCTCAATTTTTATATCTCCCTTTTAAACAGGCAACTTGACATACATCAATTCTTGGTTTTCTCCCCAACCAGAGGGTTCTTTCCTCTTAAGTGAGATGTTAGTTTTCATGGCTAAATATAGCAAACATCTATCAGGAATCCTCCTGAAATACAAAGAAACACTCTACCTTTCTAATAATGGATGTGATGCTTTCTCAACCGAACATAAGTATGTTCAAGAAACACATTTTAAAAGATGATGTATTCTTTCAGGATACATTACTGTGCATTTGTAAACTCTATTTTCACTTGATGCACATGCCAAATCATTTGCTATTATTACATCCACATTATTTGCTCTGGATGATAGTGCCAAAAGACTAATGTCTTGTAAGTACAGAAAGCAGACACTTTTAGGCAGCACAGATGGAGATGGGAGAATTGGCAATAGAAGTGGTGCCTTTTCTACACTTGGACTTTGTTTTTTGGGATTTTGAAAATTGTTTTAAAATGTGATGATCATTCAACAAGTATCACTCAGATCCTGATTGGCAAACCATTGGAATCTGAATGTAGCTAATCTGGAAGGAAGTTGGGGGGACATAGTGCATCTATTTCAATGATAAAATGAAACTCAGAATTGCAAAAGGAAATCAACACCAAGAAAATCAAATATGTTTATGAAAATAACTGAAATAACTTCCTGTGTGGCTTAAATGTAGAATACGATTAAAATGTCATTAGCAAAATTTCTCAGAGAAGAGAAGGACTTATTCTTATATGGCACCAGGGAATTTACCAAAAGGGCTATGTAATAATTCAGAAATCAAACTTCTTTACTGAGTTGAAGGTAGTCCCCAAATCCAGTTCACATTCATTTATATTATATATTCCACATATTAAATTTAACAAACAAAACATTCTAATTTTTGTCTAACATTATGCTGGATGCTTTACATCCACTATGTTATCAAAACCCCATGAAAACACTAGTAAGGAACTAAGGCTCCAAGAAAGTATACTCTTTGCCCAAAATGCACACCAAGTGAACTATGGAGTCAGAAATATGACCATTCATTTATAGAATTTAAATTCTTGACCTTCGCACATGCCTCAAGGACATATCCTTTGTAGGTGAAACTTCCACCATTAGCATTTAGGTAAGCTTGTGTCAGAGGCCCAAGAGAGGGAATGTGTTACTTTCTCAGTCAGCAAAGGAGCAGGGAACACTGAAGGATGAAAAGGCCTTTCCAGTTCTATGCTTCGTATGGAACCAGAAAAGACCCTGAATAACCAATGCAATCTTTTTATTTATTTATTTATTGAATCATAGCTATATACATTAGTGCAATCATGGTGCACCGTGTGCAGGCTTCATATACAATCTGAAATATTTTCATCAAACTGTTCGACATAACCTTCACGAGATTTTCTCGTTTATTATGTGAAAACATTTGTGTTCTGAATTTAGTAGGTTTCACTAGCCAATGCAATCTTACACAATAAGAATAAAGTGGGAGGTATCATCTTACCAGACTTTAGGCTATACTAAAAGGCTATAGTAACCAAAACAGCATAGTAGTGGTACAAAAACAGAGACATAGACCTATAGATCAGAACAAAAAACCCAGAGATAAAACCAAACCATCCTCATATCCCATCTGATTTTTAACAAAGCAGATAAAAACATTGGATAAAATGGATAAAAAGAATTCTTACTCAACAAATAGTGCTGGGAAAACTGGATAGCCACTGAAACAGGGTTTGCACCTCTTACCACTTACAAAAATCAGTTCACAAGGGATGAAAGACTTAAACCTAAAGCATGAAACTATAAGAATTCTAGAAGAGAGTGTTGGAAAAACTCTTATAGTTATCAGCCTAGGGAAAGAATTCATAAAGACCTTAAAAGCAATCACAGCAACAACAAAAATAAACAAATAAGACCTCATCAAATCAAAAAGTGTCTGCACAACCAGTGACACAGTGAACAGAGGAAATAGAGAACCCACAGAACAGGAGAATATATATTGCCTGCTATACTTCCAATAGAGAGCTAATAATCAGAATCTACAAAGAACTCAAGCAAATCAACATGAAAAAAATCAAACAATCATATTTAAAAGCAGGCAAAGGATATGAACTGAAACTTCTTGAAGGAAGATAATCTAATGGTCAACAAACACATGAAAAAATGCTCAACATTGTCAATCATTAGGGAAATGCGAACCAAAACCACAATGAAATATCACCAAACTTCAATGAGAATGGCTTTTATCAAAAAATCCCAAAATAACAATTGTTGGAGATGATGCAGAGAAAAAAGGAACACTTACATTCTGTTGGTGAGACTGCAAATTAGTGCAGCCTCCATGGAAAGTAGTATGGAGATACTTCAAAAAACTAAAAGTAGACCTAGAATTTGATCCAGCAATTCCACTACTATTCTACTACTAGGTATTTATGCAAAGGAAAAAAGATAATTTTATAGGAACTTGCCCTCAAATGTTCATAGTGGCCCAAATCACAATTGCAAAGATGTGGAAACAACTCAAATGTCCATAAACACATTAATGGATTAATAAAACATGATTGTATATATACATATATATATGATGTATATATATGATACATACATACACACACACACACATGAAGTACTATTCAATCATAAAAAATGATTATCTTGGCTCAGTGCCTGTAGCTCAGCAGCTAGGGCATCAGCCACATACACCAGGGCTGGTGGGTTCAAACCCAGCCCAGGCCTGCCAAACAACAATGGCAACTGCAAAAAACAAAAACAAAAAAAGGCCAGGCATTGTGGCAGGCACCTGTAGTCCCAGCTACTTGGGAAGCTGAGGCAAGAGAATTGCTTAACCCCAAGAGTTTGAGGTTGCTGTGAGCTGTGATGCCACATCACTCTACTGAGGGCGACATAGTGAGACTCTGTCTCAAAAAAAAAAAAAATGATTTTCTAGTATCATTTAACAACCTGGATGGAACTGGTGACCATTCTTCTCTAAGTGAAGTATCACAGGAATGAAAGACAAACTTCATATGTACCCTGTAGTCAACTAGAACTAGTCAATCACACTTACGTGCACATATGGAAGTTAAATTCAGTGAGAATCAAGTAGGTAGAAGGGACGGAGGGGTTGGGTTAATTCACACCTAACAGGTACAATCACACTTCCTGAGGGAAGGGCACACTTACAACTTTAACCTAAAATGTATAAGAGTAAATTATGCAATCAAAAGGTGTATAGCCCTTAATATTCTGAAAAAAAAAAAGAAAAAGGAAAAAAGTTATTTTTATAAAAAGCCTTTTTAATGAAGTAGAGAAACCCATTTCTAGCAGATGGTTTAGCATTAAAGGCTCAGTGGAGAGTCAGTGCAGGGTGATTTCCTGGAGTGGAGAGATGAAGGGTAAGGACATGCTGAATGTGGGCTGAGGAGGAAGCTCTACTACTCTTAGTTACACTTGGACACGAAGTTTCCCATATCTGAAGTGTCCATTTTAATTTCTACCAAATGCCCTTGATCCTTTAGGGTGGGTGTTATAATGTTGAAGCAGAGGAGTTGCCAGGGTGGAGGAGCCTTCCGGTGTAACTTAATCACCTCCAGTAAAGCGCTTGGCACACTCTCCCGGGGACTTAGCATGGACTGTCTTCATGTTTACTTGTCTTATCAGATTTAGCCCCTTGTCTGCAAAGACTGAATTTTGAAGTTCCTCCAAGAACTTCCCTTCCTATGTAGTTTTTTTGTGAGTCCAACCATGACTCTCTGAGTTTGTGAATGCAAAAATGAAATATGGACTGCATGCAAATTAAAATCCTCATCCTGTGATCCCATTGACTCAACAATATGCTGCTGAATCTTTCCTCCCTACTTGACCACCAGCTTTGCATCTAATAACCCCACTTCCCTAACCAGCATGATTGCAAGGTCCAACTTCTGGCCTCACCTTCCTCCCAGCTGTCTTTTATCTCTATTCCTTAATTCCTTCCGTCCATGAACAACCTGATAACAGTCCTTCCAACTCTACCTCTCCCTCAGAAATCCTATTGTCTTACCTCTTCCAGCTGCCCTCCACTGGAGGCCAGGTTCAGAGAACCCTGGACATGGAGCCTGGTAAGTAATATGTACAATTTTAACCATTTACTATGCACTTTGCATGCATAACCATCCCTCAGTATCTGGGATTTGTTCCAGGACCTCCCTCATATACCAAAATCTGCAGATACTAAAGTCCCTGACATCAAAGGGTGTAGCATTTGCATTTAACCTCTGTGTATATACTTTACATCATCCCTAGATAACTTATAATGCCCCAAACACTGCAAATGCCATGTATATGATTGTTATTTTGCTTAGGAAATAATAACAAGAAAACCAGTCTGTACATGTCCAGTATAGACTATTTTTTCCCAAATATTTTTGAGTCACAGTAGGTTAGCTCCTCAGATACATAACCACAGATATGCAGGGCCAATTGCATTATTGTCAAGGTTGTGAATAATTGTTCCTAATGTTCGTAAGATTAAATAAACCAAGTAAACAGAACTAACAAAAGCACTTGAATTTAGTAATTATGAGTGTACTGAATGTCAGCATTTCTCAACCATTGCAATTTCAAATTTAAACTTTCTCTTTTCTGTTTAGCATTCAATATGTTACTGCTATAATAAACATGAAAAATAGCTTTAATTTGAATACTCATAATATTGTGCCAGGAAATGAAAACTATGAACATCTATGCTCAGGAGAAGGAAAGTGGGATAAATACACGTATGTAAATACCCTGCTATTATTCCCAAGAATATGTTGAGATTTGGACTAGTTTATTGAAACATTTGGGTGAATATTTAAATAAACAGTGGTAAAAGTTTTTCTAATGGAAGGACTTCATCCTTTTCCCTCAGCTCTTGATACTTTAATGAATCTGTTTGACAACAGTACTTCGTCATACTTGTTTACATTTGAGAAATGGTAGAATATATTTTAGAAATGACTATTTGGTAAAAAGCTAGGCACTCTGCAGTGTTAATTTTGTGGATCTTTAAAAATCTAAAAATGTGCTTGCCTTGTATTTTAAATTCCACCAACAAAAGGTAGTGATTATCAACAGCAGTGGTAGTGCCAGCTTAATCCACAGGCCTGTCACTACTGCACTGCCAGCCCCGGTCCCGCCTCCCCCATGCTCAGCCTTCTCTCCCCTGCTCATCGCCCATCAATCCCCCGGGTACAACACTCCGTGTCATGCTGCCTGCAAAGACATCATTCCCCATTCTCTTCCCAGTTCACTCAGAATTCAGCCCCGTTAGCTCCTCCAACAAGCGCTCTCATAGCTTGTGAAGTGGTGCTCCCATCCTGGCTTTCACAAAACCCTTAACATTCCCGGCGTACGACTTCAACTGCCGGGAACCCCGAGTCTCCCCTGTTAGGCTTTAAGCTTTGTTAGAGAAGACACCTGTCATTGTGTGTACGATATCCAGCACAGGACGCCGCACCTCGCAGTCAGTCAATAAATACAGTCGTCTTCCTCATCTGAGATGTCACGAACCAAGTTTCATGTACCCATAGTCAACCATGATCTAAAAATACTAAATAGAAAATTCCAGAGATGAACTGTTCAGAAGTCTTAAATTGTGCACCATTCTCAGTAGCATGAGGAAATCTCCTGCTGTCTTGCTCTGTCCCACTCAGGACACAAAATCACCCCTTTCTCCAATGTGTCATTGTTGTGTTCACTAACTGCCCAGTAATCACTTAGTAGCCACTCTGGTGATCAGGTTATAAAAATAGTATATATAGTGTTGGCTATTATCTGTGGTTTCAGGCATCTGCTGGAGATCTTGGAATTTATCCCCTGGATAAAAGGGGACTACTGTGTCAGTTGAAGACAGGACAGCATAAGAATTTTTATTAAAAGAAAGCCAAGGGGCTCGGTGCCTGTGGCTCAATGGGCTAAGGTGCCAGCCACGTACACCTGAGCTGGTGGGTTCGAATCCAGCCCGGCCCGCCAAACAATAATGACGGCTGCAACCAAAAAATGGCCGGGCGTTGTGGCAGGCACCTGTAGTCCTAGCTACTTGGGAGGCGGAGGCAAGAGACTCACTTGAGCCCAGGAATTGGAGCTTGCTGTGAGCTGTGATGCCACAGCACTCTATCCAGGGTGACAGCTTGAGGCTCTGTCTCAAAAAAAAAAAAAAGAAAAGAAAAGAAAACCAAGGCCCAGAACAGGTATGTGACTTGCCCAACATCACAAAGCTAGTAAGTGGCAACATCAGAGCTAGAAAGTGGCAGAGTTTCTATAGAATCTATTCCTCTTAAATTCCAGGGCTAGTGGAATTCCTAACTTAAATTCCTATCACTATTCTGCACTCCTCTCACTATCACTGCTTTGGGGCTAGGTATTTTTCAAAGAGTAGAGCTATATAGACACATATTCACATATGTCTATTTTATGAATTTCTTACAGAATGTGAAATGAAAACACTAAAGTGAATATAGACAGCTGGGTAAATAACTAATCCTTAAATCACTGAGAATACTGCAACTATCAAGATAAGAATAAGAGGAAACCAATTCCAAAAATAATATGGCTACCTATATTTAAACCCAGGGGAAGCCAAACTAATATATTATTTATCAAAATAAAACTAATGATCCAACATGGTAACTAAATCTCTAGGACCATTTTGCAGAAAGCAAGAAAATTACTCATTGTATGCACACCAAATCCCAAGTGGTTGGAAAAATCATTGTATCAGAACTTTCAAAGCCTTTAGTCATCACAAATAATAAATCACAAACAATAATTTATTGTTTGAGAAAAGTTTGGATATTTAACTGGAAATCTAGTTGCTCAGAAAAATGGATTACATTTAAGAGACTGGGTAAATTGTGAGATAGTAATTATAGACCAAGGATTTAGGTTGTACATGGGCAAGCACTAAATGTTTCCAAACAGTACTTTCAAAGTTTAACGGTACCGCCCTAACAGAAATCACCTCGGCTGTGGCAGTGACCTTCCTTTGCAGCTGTTGTACTCTGCCATTCACCCTCCCAGGGTTCACCCTCCCAACCCCTCTTGATGCCCGGGAACATGTTCTACCTCCTGCCTCTAGGACATTGCTCACATCTGGAAAGCACCTCTTCTCATCCCATCTTTATTTCCCCCAAGTTATTCTTAGTTAACTACAGAAGTATACCGAATTCCATACTATAGAAATAAAACAGAAAACATTTTCTGGTTCCACCAAATCATTTTTACTTAGGACATAATTAGGGTAAACAAATTCCACCAAGAATCATTTATTGAGTGAGTGGTCCTTCTATTAATAGTTACTTTGGAGTGCTCTCAATCACCCCACAGTGAGCTTTTAGAGGGAGATGGCCCTGTCATACCTGTGACTTTCTTAAAAGTGAGAATCTCTTTTGAGAAATGTGTCAAATTGAAAATGATACAAATTATCTATGTCATTTTCATTTTCTGGATAAGACTGCTAGGATACTCCAAAGCTATGGAAGCCCACTCTGAGCCCATTAGTAGGAAATGTCTTTGAGAGGCTACAAGGCTGAATATGGGAAACATGTCCGATGCTCCCCTATAGCACCTTGGGCTGCCTTGACACAGCCCTGCTGACTCGTGGTTCCCTGAGTCACTCACACATGAAAGGGGAGCTTTTA
The DNA here is from genome assembly GCA_963573935.1 of Arctocebus calabarensis. NCBI lineage: Eukaryota > Metazoa > Chordata > Mammalia > Primates > Lorisidae > Arctocebus > Arctocebus calabarensis. The sequence continues at coordinate 9,310 of CAUYON010100354.1, read as the reverse complement.
TCCCAGCATCTTAAAAATCCTCCACTTGGGAAAAAAAAAAAAAAGAGTTTGTTCTCTCTAGAGGATAAAAGTGAAATTGCACCTCTGTGCAATGTGTCTGCAGCCAGGTGCAGGACTCTGCAGGAGTCAGCTGTGGGACAGACTCAAATCTCTCTCAATCAATAGCTACACTGAAACTTTCCTTCCCAAAGTGTCTGAAACTGAGCCGACCAAAGCAGGTCAGCAACCTTACCCCCCCTGCAACTTGGGTCACACAATGTGCCTTTCAGCCACTGACATCATTTCTCATTATTGCAAAAAGGCAAAGGCCCAGTTTTCTGTGGGTGAAGGTATTTGCCTCTAACCAAAGGTGCTCAGCTTCAGCCATGAAACGATTATTCTTAGAACAATGTAGGCCACTACCTACAGCCTAAGCTCTGGGCTGTAACCCCACCTCTGACCCTGTCTGCATACACGGCAGTGGGAAAGTCTGTCACTTCTCTGGATCTGCAGTGTAAGCAGAACATTAACAACCCTCCTACTGTGTAAAATGCTATTTGACACATAGTAGGCATACAGTAAATATCCGTTAGATGATTGACTGAATGGAAATTGATTGAAGAATGAAAGATTCAGCTTTCACCAGCTCTTGATGTCAGAAGCAAGGCACTCTGTAAATAAGGAGTCAGGGCTATTAGCATTGATTGGCTGTTATTCAACTCCATATTGAGTATGTTATAAACCTTGTAAATACAATCTGTACACTTAGAAGCCCAAAGGAGTTGTAGAGACTGCATTTACATCCCATGGAAATGACTTTGAAAATAATAATAATGATCATCATAATAATAAGCCTCTTTATGTGTGGAGTTCGTTTTAGTTTGCAACACCTTCATAGGCATTATCACATTAACTCTTCTGAACCCTGGAAAGATACCATTATTTTCTGGTTGAAAAAGTTGGACTCAGAAGCCAGGGGTGGTGACACACACCAGCAGCCCTAGCTACTCAGGAGGCTGACGCAGGAGAATCACGGGAGTCCAGGAATTCAAGCCTGCAGTGAGCTGTGATTGAGCCACTGCACTCCAGCCTGGGCAACAGAGCAAGACCCTGTCTCAAACAAGTGAACTCAGAAAAGTAACCTGACTTGTTTGAGTCTCACAGTGGGTAAGAAACAGAAGGATACTTCAAACTTAACTCACCAAGGGGGAAAAAAATCCTCAGGCAGTAGTTTTGAAACTACACGGCAGCTCTCTCTAAATGCATTTCTTTTTAAAAGAGCAAGAATTCAGCCTAAACTATTTAGTTTTTGATTAGGCAAGTTTCTATCCTAACTTAGCAAAAAATGTCTTACTTCTAAGTAGATTCTTTAATTTTTGTGGCTGGGGCCGGGTTTGAACCCACCACCTCCAGTATATGGGGTCAGCATCCTACTACTTGAGCCACAGGCACCACCCTAGATTCTTATCACACTTGCTTCAGGACAAGCACCATGTTACTCTAAGTGTAGAAGGGACCTCAGGTCTCATGCATTCTTTGTTTACTCAGATATTTGAATTCATACTTCACTAGGTACACACAATCCTGGAGAGGGGACAGGATACAGACATGGGTCTGTCATCAAGAATCCCAGTCAAGCAAAGGGACAGATAGATAACAAATGAAAGCAATAGGAGATGGAAACTGTTAAGGATAGTCCACAAATAGTGACTTTTAGGAAGCAGTGCCAGCTTCTAGGTGGGAAGTTCAGGGAATGCTCCACGGCGTTTGTGCTGGCCTGGAAAACCAGGAGAATTGGAATCGTGAAGATAAAAAAATCAAGGCGAGAGGGAATTATGAAAGCAAAAGCAGCATCAGGTTGCCTCCAAGTCAAGAGAAAGAAGTTGGGTTTTTGGAGTAGGGAGTAAAGAGGTGTGATGGTACAGAAGATAGGAGAGCGGAGGCAGAGTGCTTCGAATGCCAATTCATTTGCAGATGGGGAAACTGAGGCTCAAGGGGGTGATTGAAAATATTCTCTGGCTATTTTCTTCTCCTAAACAATACTGCCAAAATGTAAAAACTGCTATTTAACATAGACCTACACTAGGGTCACAGATGTGTTTTCTCTCGGAATGCTGTTAAGCAACGAATCTCTGAAATTAGTGAAATAGTGAGGCAAAGTGGAAAAAAAACAGGGCAAGTGGTCAAGGAGTATGAAGATGTTGTCTAGCCCCTTTTTTATTGGACAATCATTAATTAGAATTCAAGTAATGCTCTCTAAACAGTTTTAGACGAGAATAATACTTCTCTGCTCCACAGACACTAAGAGGTTTATTGATACTTATTGGATGTGAAGTTGTCCACAAACTATAAATGTCTAAACAAATTGAGGATGGTTATTATCATCTTATTTGGGGGCTCAGTATTAGCCATAAAGGAGTCCTTGAAGATCACCATTTCCAAGTCTCATGTTTTCTAAATGAGGAAATAGCTCTAGAGAGGGACAGTGACAACCTCAAGGCCACACAGGAAATTAAAGCTTAAGGTGGAAACTGAAGCTGTGACTCCCAATTCCCAGCCCAGAACTCATTCTACTAGGACCAACAGCTGTGCTCTCCAGTAACCTTCCAAACAAGGCCTTTGTGCGGTTAAAAGTCTTTTTTTAAATGACATTTTATATGTTGGTCGAGAATATGGTAAGGAAAGCTATTTGCACCGTGAATGGAAAAAAGGAGTCATATAGGTCAAGTGATCTGGTCACTTTCCAACAAGAAAACATACATAAAAAGGAAGCACAGAAGGTCAGCTCCTCTCTGGAAGTGAACCCGCTGATGAGACAGCATTTCCAAATTTCTCAAACAAATCTACTTTCTTGTTTCAAATCATCAAGGGTCTCCTCCTCAGAACTCTATATTATCTTTTGACCTGAACATTTAATTGGGAGAATTCCATGACCCTGCTTGCAGTAATTGGAGTCAAGCATTCACCTTCTCACCCGTCTGTATTCCAATGGCCTCCACATCAGCTGATTTCCTAGGAACATTCAGCTAACATTCACCTCTGCTTAGCCTTGATTTTTATAACCCCTACCCTATCATGTGCAATTTCAGCCCTGGGGACAGAATAGTCACAGTAATATAGACTCAAACTTCCTTATCTAAAACTTTCAGGGTCATAGGTGTTTCAAAAATACATATTTATTTGTATTTTAGAAAAACAGTTCAGTGCCTTTCTTAATATACTACAAATACCCCCAGCAGGATTTTGAGCAAAAATCCAAAATTGAGTGCTTTATTATTATTATTTCTTCAGCAAAACATAGGAATATTCTCAATAATCAGAATAAGTACAGACTATGAACAGCCTCCCATCAGAATAAACCAGGTTTTGCCACCATGAGTTTGCTACACATTTGTAGAAAATGATTAGATTCCAAAACTCTCTGGATTTTAGAATTGCAGACAAGGGACTGTATATTTATACAACCACTCATTTATATAATACTCAGCGTAGTCAACTATCATTGGTAAACTCCATTTGTCTCTCTAAGAGAAGCACCAGTATGAGGGACGTGGACTGAATTGATTTTTCCTATAGACTTTTTCTGTCCTCTTAAGGAAACACCACAAAAAGCAAAACAGAAAATGTCATTATTGATGAATTTTTCCTCTTCTTTTCAAAAGTATTGTCTTTGTTGTACCTGCCTCAACCTAAATCGTCAGTGTGGCCGAGGGCAGAAGGACGCTAGCTAATATAAAGACAACCATTGTTATGGATCGCATTATCCCTTCCCACTCAAAGTTGAATGTTGAAGTTCTAACCTGCCGTATGGCTGTATTTGGACATATGGCCTATAAAGAGGTAATTTAGGTTTAGGTAATTGAGGTCGTGAGGTGAGATCTTGATCTGATGACGTTAGACCTTTATAAGAAGAAACGTCGAGTGTTTTCTGTGTGTTGTGTCCCCCATGTAAGATCACAGTGAGAAGGCAGCCAAGGGCACGGTATGGAGAAAGTCTCCACAGGAACCAGTCTGTACCTTGATCTGGAACTTCCCAGCCTCCAGAACCGTGAGAAATACATTTCTATTGTTTAAACCACCCAGTGTATGGTATTTCATTCAGGTAGCTCAAGCTGACTACTACAACCATGACAATTCTGCTTCCCAGACTGGCTCATGCCTCAGACACAGTCAGGAGTCTTCACTCACGGTAACACTTACTGAACACTAACCTTGGTGTTGGAAGCTCTGAATTCTAGACCTGACACTGCCAGCAACTACAAGTGTGAGTCTGGACATGCCACTTTCTTTCTCTCGAGCTCAATTTCTCAATTGCAAAAACAGAGTTGTGGACTGGATAATCTCTAAGTTTTCCTTCTACAGTGAAGTTCTAAGGTACTGGGAATTTAACCACGCCCGGTTTTCATTTCCCAGTAATGCTTTATGGCAAGGCCAGGAAATAACTCCAGAATCACTTATGCCGTCCCTTCTCCCCACTCTACCGCCAAGACAATTTTTGTTGCTCTCACACCTACCTCTAGGGTGTTAGCAAGATCGATAGAGCTGTTTGTGTTTCTCAGATGGAAAAGCTTCTCATGAGCGTCCTTGTAGCTTGACTGTGGTTAGAGCAGCTTCATGCATTGCTGACAGCCTGCATTTCTGAAAGATGCTGAGGTAAACGTAAACTATAGCAGGGTCAATTCGGGGGTAGGAAATAATTCTTCCCAAGTTGCCCATCTGGCAATATCTCATGGGATCAGGAGGCAAAGATCAGGTAAATATCACCCTCAACATCTATAAACTACCTTCAAAGCAGAGAGGCTGGGTCAAGGAAGACCAGGCGAAGACCTGAAAATGGTTTCTGCATCAAAAGAGCTTTTGTTCTGGTTTTGCTTTTCCTCCTAGCTTCCAGTCAGGGAAGCCCAATGCTGCGATTGTTTCTGCGAGTTGAACAGAGAGAGGAGAGACATCATCCTTTCTGCCCTCCTACAACTTACTACTAATTTCCTACATACCATCTCCGATTCTGATCTTCAGTTCTTCCCCATTCTTTTACCAAACTCGTACCAAAATCTGACTGCACTGCCTTCTCTCTGCTCCCCCTCGGAACACAGTGTAGGGATGGTAACATTTCCCTACGGAAACGTTTCAGTTTACTATTAAATCAGTACTGAAACTGAAACTGAAATATACCTGATATATCTTAATTGACCTGATCTTTATCATCTTTAACTCATATTGCCATATTTGCAGGAGTACTTCTGCCAGACGTTTCCAAATCTTGCTATGCATCAGATTCACTTGAAAAGCTTATCAAGACACAGATTTCCAGGCCAGATTGCAGATGTCCTGCACTAGAACCTATAGGAGAAGGCAAAGATGAGGACCAGCTTTTAGTAACTAGCAATGTGCTCTCTGTGGAATTCTCTGTGGATGGAATAATACTACAAATAGAACCTACAAATAAGAACAGCTACTGAATACTTACTACATTGTAAGCACCATGGTAAATTCTGTCCACATAGTATCCCATTTAATACACATAATAATCCTTTCAATTAGGTATAAGTAGTATCTCATTTTATAGAAAAGGAAGTTGAGGCTCAGGAAGGTTAGATAACTTGCCCAAGTTGGCTAATAAGCAGTGTCATCTTGATTCGACCAAAAATCTCTCAATAAAACAAATGTGCGGGAATTAGTTTTTCTTTCTTTTTTTTTTTTTTTTTGGCAGGGTGAGATTAAATAATTTATTCAAGGTTGTGAAGTTGGTAAGTGACAGTGGCCGGTTTTCTTTTTTTTCTTTCTTTTTTTTTAAATTTTATTAAATCATAATTGTGTACATTAATGCAATCATGGGGCACAATGTGCTGACTTCATATACAACCTGAAATATTTTCATTGAACTGTTAAACATAGCCTTCATGGCTTTTTCTTAATCACTATATGAAGACATTGGTATTGTGCATTTAGTAAGTTTCACCAGTAGGATGCACTCTTCTAAGGTGCACCGTAGGTGTGATCCACCAATTGCCCTCCCTCCACCCATCCTTCCCCCTCCCCTCCCCTCCCTTGCCCTTTTCCCCGTATTCTTGTGCTATAATTGGGTTTTAGCCTTCATATGAAAGCTATAAACTAGCTTCATAGTAGGGCTGAGTACATTGGATACTTTTTCTTCCATTCTTGAGATACTTTGCTAAGAAGAATATGTTCCAGCTCCATCCATGTAAACTTGAAAGGTAAATTCTCCATCTTTCTTTAAGGCTGTATAATGGGGAATTAGTTTTTCTTAAATCATCACAGAAATTTCTACATTACCCACAGACACATTACTATTAATAGTCTCCCCATAATTTGCTTTATAATATGACTAATTTGATAATATCATTATAGCAAAGGCTCTTAAAATATAACACATTTCATTCTCCAGGCTGAAGCTGTAACTGTTCTTCACTGAATTATTTCCTGAACCTTATTCTGATGTATTCTTAACTGAAAAACATTGTACTTAGATTAAATGTATAAAAAAATAGAAAATTTGGTAAGTCGGATGTAAAGGCAAGATGATTCCCAAAAGGCCTATAATAATTCAACTCGTAAATTACTGACAAATAAGTCAATTACAGTTTTGGTCTTAATTTGTGTCACTTCTAGGTTTTTTGTCTTTCTAACCTGGCTTTTGTCTCCTCTTTCAGTTTTGTTTCTTTTTAAAGTAGAATTTCAGTCCAGATTTTTAAACAAAATTAAAGTCTTCTGACGTTCGATTATATAATATAAATATTGCATAATGATTTTATACATCATAAAATCACTGAATCATAGAATACTAGAGTCAAAATGAATCGTAGTTATTATCTGGTATAATCCACTAAGTTTATAGAGGACAATCTGAGACCTACAAAGAGAAGTTCACAGAGAAAATTTTTATTCCACTCACAGAGATTCCACAGTAAGTTCACTGCTCATTACTGTCAGCTGGGTCTCCTTCTTGCCACAGTTTATTCATGTGGAATAAAATTGAGAAGAAAAAATTAGATGCCTTCAAAGTGACTTCCACCTTAAATATAATTGCTCTTAATTTTTTTTACCCTTACAGAGATATGCAACTATTTCACACATAGACTCACATACATATCCCAATTTATTCTTATCCTTGAATATTCATAGTTGCTATTCCAAGTTAACTCAACATTCAAATTTATGATTTTATTGATAAATAGGAAGTTACTGGTAGACTAGTTTTCATAACTCTTAACTTCCAACTCAGACACATTCTGTAAAGACTATGAATTATTTCATCATATCACTTTCTAGTAACACAGATTTCTGTCTAGTTCCATTAGGCACTGTCGATAACCACACATTTTTGCCTAAATTTTTGAGGGAAAAGAGAGAAATAAGGATGCATATACATGGGAAGTACTAATTCTGTATCTATACAAATGTTTTCATTCGTTTATTTATGCTTATGCATTAAAACTGTAACTCTTTTTAAGCAATAGTGATACCTGCATGCAAAATAGTACAATCAAATATGGTAATTGGTTTTGTTAAACTGACAATGAGCTCAAAGCAAAAGTATTTTCAGCCAGTGAAGAATGACATATTTCTTTTTGTACACTATTTTTTTGTTTTTACTAAATCATAGCTTTGTGCATTGATGCATTTATGGGGTTCAGTGTACAGATTTGATATACAATGTAAAATGCTTACATTGAACTAAGTAACACGGCTCGGCGCCTGTGGCTCAGCGGGCTAAGGCGCCAGCCACGTACACCTGAGCTGGCGGGTTCAAATCCAGCCCGGGCCCGCCAACCAACAATGACGGCTGCAACCAAAAAAATGGCTGGGCGTTGTGGCGGGCGCCTGCAGTCCTAGCTACTTGGGAGCGGAGGCAAGAGACTCGCTTGAGCCCAGGAATTGGAGGTTGCTGTGAGCTGTGATGCCACGCCACTCTGTCCAGGGTGAAAGCTTGAGGCTCTGTCTCAAAAAAAACAAAAAACAAAACAAAACAAAAAAAATCTGAACTAAGTAACACATCCATCACAATTATACTCTTTTCCTAATAATTTTGAAATGTATCATTGCATCATGCACATTAGCTGAGGTCCCGCCAAATACCCTCCCTCCTCCCACCTTCCCCTTCCCCTCCCCACTCTCTCCTTTTCCCTTCCACTTTCTGGACTATACTTATGTTTTATCATTCATATGAATGTGAAGGTGATTATATATGGATTTCATAGTAGTATTGAGTACATTGGATACTATTTTTTCCATTCTCAAGATACTTTACTAAGAAGAATATGTTCCAGCTCCATCCAGGTAAACATAGAAGATATGAAGTCTCCATCTTTTTATGGCTGCATAGTATTCCATGGTGTACATATACCACAATTTCTTAATCCATTTCTGGGTCGATGGGCAATTGGGCTGTTTCCATATCTTGGCAATTATGAACTTGGCTGCAATAAACATTTGGGTTCAAATGTCTTTGCTGTAAAATAATTTTTGGTCATCTGGGTATATACCTAGTAGAGGAATTGCAGGATGAAACAGTAAACCTACTGTAAACCTACTGTAGGTTTACTGTTTACTGTTACAACAGTAGATTTATAGTAGGTTTACTGCTAGATCCTGCAATGTCTTGGCAATTGTGATCTGGGCTGCAATAAACATTCAGGTTCAAATGTCTACGTTGTAAAATAATTTTTGATCATCTGGGTATACACCTAATAGAGGAATTGCAGGATCAAACAGTAGGTGTACTTTTAGTTCCTTAAGTATTCACCAAACCTTTTCCCAAAAAGGTCGTATTAGCTTCCATTCCCACCAGTGGTATAGAAGTGTTTCCCTTCTCTCCACATTCACACCAACATCTGTAGCTTTGGGATTCTGTGATGTGGGCTAATCAACAGGAGCTAACAATCTAGCTGATATTTTACAAAAATTATTGCAAAATCCCTTCGAAAATATCCAGTTTTTGTACACTGTAAGCTTTAAGCTAACAGCTATTAAATATGTTAAAAAACGCAGCCACAGTGCTGCAGAGAGACTGCATGGACTCTTCCACAGACTGTGCAGTGGGGAGACACCGTGGACCCTTCCACAGAGAGTGTCATCAGACTGTGCAGTGGACAGACACCGTGGGCCCTTCAGCAGAGAGTGTCATCAGACTGTGCAGTGGGAGACACCGTGGGCCCTTCCACAGAGAGTGTCATCAGACTGTGCAGTCGACAGACACCGTGGGCCCTTCCACAGAGAGTGTCATCAGACTGTGCAGTGGAGAGACACCGTGGGCCCTTCCACAGAGAGTGTCATCAGACTGTGCAGTCGACAGACACCGTGGGCCCTTCCA
>CAUYON010100350.1:0-11752 GCA_963573935.1 Arctocebus calabarensis | reverse complement strand
GGCGCCCGCCACAACGCCCGGCCATTTTTTGGTTGCAGCCGTCATTGTTGTTTGGCGGGTCCTGGGGCTGGATTCGAACCCGCCAGCTCAGGTGTACGTGGCTGGCGCCTTAGCCCGTTGAGCCACAGGCGCCAAGCCTCTCTGTCTCTCTTTTTGAGAAGGAATCTCACTCTTTCTCCCTGGGTAGAGAGGGCCGTGGCATCATCATAGCTCACAGAAATCTCTTGGTTCAAGTGATCCTCCTGCCTCAGCTGCCTGAGTAGCTGGGACTATAGGTGCTCACCATAATGCCTGGATAATTTTTCTTTTTCTTTTTTTTTTGTTGCAGTTTGGCTGGGGCTGAGTTCAAACCTGCCACCCTTGGTATATGGGGCCTGCACCCTACCCATTGAGTCACAGGTGCCACCCGATTTTTCTATTTTTAGTAGAGATGTGGGCTTGCTCTTGCTCAGGCTGGTCTCCAACTCCTGAGCCCAGGTGATCCTCCCCTCTTAGCCTCCCAGAGTGCTAGGATTACAGGTGTGAGTCACATGAGGACATTTTCTTTTGAAAGAAATGTCACACATCTAATCTCCCCCTAATATTTTTGGTTTTCCTTACTTTGCTGGCACCCTAAGCATGTGGTTAGACTGCTAACAGGGTAATCCAACAATGGTTTTGAAGATGGAAATGGGCTACACAATAGGGACCTTGAACTACATACATTGAGGGGGAGACTGGCAAATAACAAACATTTAATTGGGGGAAGGGGAGGTGTAGATGTGAATGGCAGAATGTCAAGGGGGTTGAGGAGTGAAGAGTATCTGTGTGGGGAAGTGCCTGTGGTTCAGTGAGTAGGGCACTGGCCCCATACACTGAGGGTGGTGGGTTCAAACCTGACTCCAGCCAAATAGCAGCAACAACAACAAAAATAGCCAGGTATTGTGGCAGGCTCCTGTAATCCCAGCTACTTGGGAGGCTGAGGCAAGAGAATCTCCTAAGCCCAAGAGCTGGAGGTTGCTGTGAGCTGTGATGTCACAGCACTCTACCAAGGGTGACAAAGTGAGACTCTGTCTCTATTAAAAAAAAAAAAAAAAGGCTTGGCAACTATGGCTCAACAGGCTAAGGCACCAGCTACGTACACCTGAGCTGGCGGGTTTGAATCCAGCCCAGGCCCGCCAAACAACAATGACGGCTGCAACCAAAAAAAAAGGGCCGGGCATTGTGGTGGGCACCTGTAGTCCCAGCTGCTTGGGAGGCGGAGGCAGGAGACTCGCTTGAGCCCAGGAATTGGAGGTTGCTGTGAGCTGTGGTGCCATGGCACTCTATCCAGGGTGACAGCTTGAGGCTCTGTCTCAAAAAAAAAAAGAGTATCTGTGTGGAAGGAGATTCGGGAGGTGGGACAGTTTTGAGGAAGATGAGGCAGAGTGGGCAGGGAGACCAGCTCTCCTGTGAGGGTAGGGGTTCTCTTCCTTCTTGCCTCCATCCCTCCTTGCTTCCAGCTGGCAGGCCTCTTCTCCTGCACAGTGGTCCTGTCTGTGCTGCTGTGGCTGGGGCCCTTCTTCTATTATCTCCCCAAGGTAAGAAAGAGGAGCCTGAGCAGAGCTGGGAGGGGAGGCTCTTTTCGAGGACATTGGAGTAGCCAGCCTGCCTCTTTTGCCCTAAGGCTGTCCTGGCTTGCATCACCATCTCCAGCATGCGCCAGATGTTCTTCCAGATGCAGGAACTTCCACAACTATGGCGCATCAGCCGCGTGGACTTTGTGAGAAAAGGCAGCATCACCCCCGAGATTGCCCCTTCCCTTCTTCTCAGAATACCCAGCCTCTGCCCCGGAGCAAAGCTAATTGTTCTGGTCCTAAGTTCTGCAACCCTTTTCCCCACTGCATAATGCCCTTTACTTAGAGACAAGGACAAGGGTGTGGTTTGAACCCCTCATGAAAATTTGTAACCTCCCAACTGGCACAAGGTCTAGGGTCATTACATTTGGAATGTGTCCCATTGGGCTAATCTTTGGGCCTTCCCCCCCATCACTTGCCTTGGTAGTCACTGTCCTTAGGCTCCTTTCCCTGCAGTGACAGCCAGCCTTTCTTTTGGGCTCCACTCCTATCCATGTCCTGCAGGCAGTATGGATGGTCACATGGATGGCAGTAGTGACCTTGAGTGTGGACCTGGGCCTGGCTGTGGGTGTGGTCTTCTCCATGGTGACCGTGGTCTGCCGCACCCAGAGGTGGGCGTAGAGATGAGTGGAGTTGAGATTAGGGGAGGGGAGAGAATGGAGTGCTTGGAGGTGACTCCAGCCAGGCTAGGGTAGCCTGCGAATCTGATCCCAGCTTCTTCCCTAGGGTGCAGTGTCTGGCACTTGGACTGGCTGAGGGGACAGAGCTGTATAGGCCACTCAAAGGGAGCCACAAGGTGGGTGGCTACAGCCAAAGAAGGAAGGGAAGATTAGACCTAGATGTTTCTCTGACCCTCTGACCCCTCAGCTCCTCCAGGTCCCAGGGCTCTGCATCCTGAGCTATCCAACACCGCTCTACTTTGGGACCCGTGGGCAGTTTCGCCACATCCTAGAATGGCATTTGGGGCTTGGAAAAGGAGGCAAGGTAGGAGAACTTCGCCTAGGAGGAGTGTAGGTCCTCTGGGAGTAGGAGGCAGGTGTGTGTTCTGAGGGCGATCCTTGTGTTCAAGGGGTACACATTTATGCTTGTGTGTTGAGGGTGGTGACTGCCCTTCTCTGCTCATAGGAGACACCAAACCCAGATGGTCCACCTGACAGAGGTAAGATGGGATAACTAGGGGCATATTTGGGGATGACCCATGCAGCGTCTGGATATTCTTGTCTTCTCCCATCCTAGTTGCTGAGCCTGTCAGAGTGGTGGTCCTAGACTTCAGTGGTGTCATCTTTGCTGATGCTGCAGGGGCCAGAGAAGTGGTACAGGTGAGAAAAAGAGGGTAGTTTGAGGAGAAACTCTTACCATCTCACTTGTACCCTCTGATTTGGGACTTAACCACTCTGGCCCACCCCCACAGCTGGCCAGCCGATGCCAAGATGCTGGGATCCACCTTCTCCTGGCTCAGTGTAGTGGTAAGAGGTGTGGCAGGTGCTGGGGCGCAGCACCTGGGGAATGACTGGACAGTCAGGGGAGGGGAGAGGACACAGTGTGGATTTAGGGCCTCAGAGCCTGACACCCTCCCCACACAGCCTCAGTGCTGGGGACGCTGACCCGGGCAGGACTCATGGACAGAGTGACCCCAGAACAGCTGTATGTGAGTGTCCAAGATGCAGCTGCTCATGCCCTGGAAAGACTGGTAAGGGTGTAGGAGCATCAGAAATGGGAGCCATAAGGTGCTGGGCTGTGACAAGTGAGGTGTGCATGAGTGGCTGAAGACCCAGGGAGAGACATTTGGGAAAAGGGCAGAGGAGAAAAATCAAGAAGGAGTGGGGATGAAATGATCAGTGAATTTAAGACCAGATCAGGGGCACTGGGCCAAGCTATGGGCAAAGAACTGAAGATCTCAGGTCTCAAAGGAGCTGGGATGCCCCTCAGATGATTGCTAAGTCTTAGTAAGGAGGGGGCACCTAACCTATTCCTGACATGTCCCCTCTCTTCTCTAGGAGCTCACTGACCCAAAGATTTGCACAGTGTGGGTCTAACCTACAGACTCGGAGTGCAGAGGGCCTGGACAATGTGTGCGAGGAAGGCCATGTTCCTTACCCCTTACTTAATGTAACTAATAAAAGGAAGCTGAGAGCCTCTGGGATCATGATGTGAGTCTGGGGTCTGCACAAAGACCCTGGTGCCCCTTCCTCGGGGCCCATAGCATTACACAGACACGACAACCAAAAAATTGGCTTTCACCATGTGTTCCTCAGTCCCCGCCTCAGCTGCAGAGTCACAGGTTCCCTCTGTAGGGGTGGGGTGGGGGCCAGTGTACAGTCCTGAATCCAGAGACAGGGTGAGAGCACAGTCTTGGGATTAAGTGTTGGGAGAACTTCCCTACCCCTCAGTCCCAAGATTAGAGGACCGTGTTTCCTACTTTAGGTTCTTAGAGTCGCCCTGAGCTCTTTGGCACTTGATAGTAACCCCCCCACCCACCCACAATGTGCTGCCCCATGAGAATGGGGTGGGGGAGAGGACTTGGCACTGGCTATGGAGATGTTATGGCTCCATCCGGCCCCTGGGCACTCTTGGACAGGAGGACGTCACCAGGACAAGCCCCTGTTTGGGATCAGGTTCAGAAGGGGATGGGTGAGGACAGTCAGTGGGGTGCTTTCTGGGTGGTGGGGTTTGCTGGAACTCCCCAGCAGAAACAAGGAGGCAAGCCCAGCCTGACTGTTGGAAAGTCCTGGTGACCATCACTCTGAGGTCATGCACTGCAGCCGGTGTTTGAAGAACAGGAGGCGGTGTTTGGCCATCTGACTTTCATCCAGGGATCCTGGGTAGCGGTAACGGGCGTAAGTCTCTGCTCTGGCATTCCTTGATGTCCAAGGCAGCTTCAACTTGGATGCATGATCCACAACGACGTCAGAGCAGGAGCCGACCCGAAGAGAACCAAGCCCGTCCAGGAAGAATTCTGGGGGTGGGGAAAGGGGAGCACACATTGCAGGGTCCTGCTTGTGCAGAGGCGAGGCTATGACGATGAACCTATGCAAAGACTCTATGGCTCTTAAGGGTGTAAATTAATTCCTCTGGGTCTCAGTTTTACTCAAGTGTAAAATGGAACCAATCTACTTGTTTTCAGAGGTTCAATAAACACGAGATGAGCTGCTTCGAGTGTGGCCTGAACTAGGGGAAGAGGCTAGGACTGGAGTAGGGGCGGCGGTGACGGTGACGGGGAAGGTCAAAGGGGAGCGTCGGCAGGGCTGGGAGTGGAGATTTAAACTGGATGCGGGCCAGGAGAGGGTGGGAATGTCTCCCCTGGACGCAGGTCTTAGTAAATCTTCGCAGACCTGCTTGCTCTAGGGTTCCCGGGGACAGCTGGGGGCGAGTGGGGGCGTGGAGGAAGGGCCGGTGACCCGGGCGCCCCGCTGCGCCTCGCAGTGGGGGGTCCTGGCCAGGTTGGGCCGGGAGGGGGCGCCACTCACCCAGGTGCGCCACGCGACTGAGGCGCGGATCGAAGCCGATCTCCCGCACCTTGTCAGTACGAGCCAGGAAGAAGTTGACCACGCCGTCGGTGACCACGCAGCCTGGGAAGCCGATGAGCTCGTGGTGGAAGCCGCGCCTCTGCCGGAGGCAGTTCCCGAGGCCGGGAGCGCCGGGCTCCACGCTCAGCAGCTGCCGGTAAGTGCTGGCGAAGCCCGAGATTTCGCGCACCGCGCCCCCTACCTGGGGAGGGAGACACGGCTCTGGGAGCGGCGCAGACTGACCGGGCTGGGCCTGTGCGCCCTTTTCCCTCGGTGGCCCCCCTGCCGCATCCTCTTCCCTTCTTCCCTGCAGGGCCCAGACTGTCCGCCAGATCCCACTTCATCGTCCTCTTGTGCCAGGGCTGGGCATTCCCGCAGTGCCCCCCCCCACCGTGGACTTGGCCTGTTCAAGGGCCTTCCACCACGTCTCGTCCCCTCCTTTACCAGGTCCAGCGGCGTCCTCTCCAGCACATCCACCAGCCTCTCTAGCCGCGTCCGCCCGGTGAAGACAAAGTCATCGTCAACCCACAGCACGTACTTGGTGGTGACTTGGGATACGGCCAGGTTCCGACCTGCGAACCACCCCTGGGGAGAAGAGGGCATGTTTAAGGAGGCTGCAGAGACAGGAAGTCCCCTCTGCTATCTTTCTTTCTTTTTCCTGATTCCTCTCAGAATAGCCTGTGTCCCTCTCCAAACTTTTGAGCGCTTTCGAATAGCTGGCAGCTGGGTTAAAAAATGCAGGGCTTCCCCTCCCCGGTTCTGAGTCATTGTTCTGGCGAAAGAGGAAGGGTCTTGGGATGCATTAATTCCTGTGTGCATCCATCCATCCATCCATCACCTCTTTTATTGAGCACCCAGTAGGTATTAAGCATCTCTCTCTTTCTTTCTAGACAGAGTCTGACTCTGTCACCCTGGGTAAATGCCATGGCGTCATAGCTCACAGCAACCTCAAACTCTTGGACTCAAGCAATTCTCTTGCTTCAGTCTCCCGAGTAACTGAGACTACAGGCACCTACCACAATACCCAGCTAGTTTTTCTATTTTTAGTAGAGACAGGGTCTCACTATTGCTCAGGCTGGTCTCAAACTCCTGAGCTCAAGCAATCCACTCCCTCAGCCTCTCAGGGTGTTAGGATTACAGGCATGAGCCACCATGCCTGGCCTAAGCACCATTTTAAGAAGCGAAAAGGATAAGATTGGCAGGATTCCTGCCCCCATGGAGCTTACATTCCAGGAATCCTCACCCTAACGGGCACCCCCGTGATTTTGAGGCAGCAGATTCATGGCGCCCCCACCTCCCGAAATCCTCTGGCCAACAGTTCAGTCTTGTTGGCTTCGCACCTTGCCAAAGGGCATGAGATAGTGCTCTACGTGGGGGCCGCTAACACGCTCTGGCTTGTCGCTGTCATCAGCGATGACCACGGTGACAGTTGGGTAGAAGCGTCGGATACTAGTGATGAGTGCCCGTAGCCGATCATAACGAAGGAAGGTCTTAGTGGCAATAGTGACCAGAGAGCTGATGTTGTACTGGGCTGAGATCAGGGCACAGGATTGGGTGCAGACAAGGAGAGAGGAAAGAGGAGCAGGAACACATCGTTCCCAGAGCTGCCCTCTCCCTTACTGCTCCCCACCAGGGTCTAACATGTCCCTGCCCACCCCCAGCCTCACCTCCCTGCGTTAGAGATCCAGGCCTGTACAGGCGCAGGTTGGGGGGGTGTCTTATGCGAATAGTGAAGACAGCCTCATGTCCCTCTGTGGAGAACCGTACTGGGAAGAAAGGACACTGCATTTGGCCCTTAAGGCTGGGATAACAATCTCTTTTTAGTCAATCAACATTTATGTGCTTGCTCTGTGTCCCACATTTGTAGGCCTTAGTGGACAGCAACATAAAGTCTTTACCCCTGTGGGACTTACATAGTAACAGGCATGAGAAAGACAGTAAAAAGGTTTTAATTAAAAACTAGCCTTTATTGGCCATTTACTATGTGTCAGACTCTTTTTAAAATTACCTTAAATATGTGAATTCATTTAAATCCTCACGACAGCCCTGTTTAGTAGATTTTCCTACTACAAAAAAAGAAGCTGAGGCATGGAAAAATAATGTGCCTATGTTTACACAACTCTTAAGCAACAAGCTGATCAGTCAGTCTGATCCCAGGCTAAGTAAAATTTTTTTTAAAAATCAGATACTGGTAAATATTGAGGAGGAGACATTTGAGTTGAGAGCTAAATGACAAGAAGGGGCCTGCCATGCAAAAAATTAGGAGTAAAAACTTCCAGGCAGAGGAAACTGGCAAGTGCAAAGTCTTAAGATGAGAGCAAACTTAGTTTATCAAGCTTTGGAGAGAAGCAGGAGGGCAGTTAGACCCCTTTTGCTAGAGAAATGGGAACTCAGGAAGGCAAAGTGGTGGGCTGGGAATAGAGCCTGAATCTTCTTGCTCCTGGGACAGGTCACTTCCTGGGGCCTCCTACCGTTGGCCTGAAGGGGGGACACACCCAAGGCTTGAGTTTCCCTCTGGCCTGTTCCAACCCCAGATGAACAAAGGCCCCTTCTCTTCCTCCCTGGCTCTGCTGGCCCAGTTGAAGTGCCCATTGTGCGGCTGGGCCGCTCTGGCCATTGCCCAAGTGTCTCCCATGCCCTCTGTCACTTGCCCACTCCAGCCTTTCTGGGTCCGCTCTGTTTGTCTCATCTGCTCCTACCTTCCCCTAGGCCTCACACCTGTGTCTGCTGTGTTGACATGGTAGCTTCGGCTGCTATAAGTGACCAGTTGCAGTTGCCGGTTGAGTTGGTCCAGCCCTGGGCTGACAAGGGTAAGATCTGGCTGCCCCTCTCCAGTGAGAGTCACTCCAGTCACTTCCCCTGCTACATCCCAAGTGCCTAGGGAAGCGCTCAGATTCACCTAGGAGAGGGGATTAGAGAGTACAGGGTTAGGCCCCAGACCCACCTCCTGATTTCTCCATCACTCCTCTACAGCCCTGTCTCCCTCCAAGAATCTTTGATGCCCACTTGGCCTCCTGGCCTTTCTTTCTCTCACCTGGTATACCTCCTGACCAGAAGCTGCCTGCAGGCTCAGTCCTGGGAGCAAGAATGGGGGATCAGAATCACATAGACAGTCTTGAATTCATCTTCACTTTCCCACCCCTCTTTCAACACACACACACCAAAAAACTTTTCACCCATACTTCTTGTTGAGACCTCAGCCAGCCACATTGCATAACAAGACTTGAAGCAACTGATTTTTGACTCCTCATCAAAGCAGTATCTTTTCCATGCACTGCCCTATCTATCTACCTCAAAAAGAATGGCTTCTTTTCCCCAAACCTCCCCAGTTAGTGTTCTGAAATTTCTGAAATTCCTTATGTCCTCACCTCCTAAGGGCCTTTCTGACCTCAGGTACCCCTTTGACAGAAGTTCCGCCTCCCATTCCAGTTTTCCCTCATTCTTCCCCACTTAACCTTGGCTCTGTCCACCGCCTCCCCCATGTCCTACGTCATCTTCTAGGACCCTCCTTCCTACCTGGCACCAAGATGCTCTTCAGGGGCTGAACCTCCACTCCCTGCAGGGGGTACTGTAGGGGGGAGTTGGGAGGGGCTATGAGCAGCTGGTCAGCTGGGGACTGGCTCCTGGCAGTGGAGGATGGGGGAGACAGAGGAGGAGTCAGGAGGAGATGGGCTCTCCCTCTTACACAGCCACCCTCCAGACTTCCCACTGCACAGGCACCCCGTCTTTCAACCTGGCACCTTGACAGAAAGGCCTGGAACTCCTGTTCCCTTATGGCAGAGGCAGCCCTCAGCTCCTCAGGGTCAAAGGCCTTAGTGAAGTCAAGGGCTCTGACCTGTCTCTGGAAGGGGAGGGGAAGACCCCTCTCACTGGACTCACAACTGCAGTTGTTCTGAGCCAGCAGCCTGAAAGTCAGAGGGCAGAGGGCGGGTCATCAGGGTCCACAGTTCTATTCATCCTATAAGCACACAGCGTCCCACACCTTGGCTTCTCAACCATGCCCATCCATTATCTGTCCCTTTTAAACACTGCTCTTCAAATAGTCCTCAGGAGGAAGGACCACAGATGGGAAACCCCATCCTCTAAATCTGCATTTTGCCGAGGTGTAGAATCGGGCCAGTTGCTAGGGTTTCCAGAGCTTGTCATCCTCCATCACGTCTCCAGCTGGAACCTTTCTCATGCCTGGATCTGGACCTCGAGGGGTCTTTCAGGGCCTCCTATGACTGCACAGCCTCTCATTCCCACCACATGGTTCAGGGAGAACAGATTTTCCCCTTGCCGGAGCCAGCAGCCTCCCACTGCCACCTCCCACTTCACTGCACACAACCAGTCAGGAGAACGCAGGCGTCCGGTCCCCCCAACCTCCCACCCCTCGCAATGGAGGAAACGAAAACCCCCAGTCCAGCTGCAGCCGGTACGGTGAGGCTGCAGCCATCAGCACTCACCCCACCACTTCCTCCTTGATCCTGACGCGGATGTGTGCGTAGCGGGGCTCTGGAGCCAGGTCTGGCAGCTCGGGCCTACGGGGGCTCTGCGGAGGCGCCCACAGCGCGAGAGGTGCCCGGGGGCCTGAGCTGTCCCGGGTACTCGCGTATAGGAGCCCCAGCGAGGCGCAGGCGAGCAGCAGCACCAGCGCGCAGAGGGCACGGCGGCCCAGCCGCATCCTGGGGTGGGGGTAGGGTTGGGGTGAGAAAGGGAGGGAGGGAAGGCGAGGGCTGGGGTGCTTGACCCCCGTGACCTCGGAGGCTCCGGCCAGCTCCCAGGGGTGCTATCCGCTCCAGACAAGGAGCTACCATCTGCAGCGCGAATCGCTTGCCTGGTACCCACCCCCCCTCCCCGGCCTCAGTGTCTCCAGCCTCCTTTCTTCTCGCCCTCTCCCGCATCTCGGTTTCCTCTCACACCCGAGGCCTGGCATCCTGATGCAAGAGACACACGGATACGGTGGTTTCCACGCGGCCACGCACAAGTAGAAAAGCACCGCATTGTCAGAGCAGCCGACGTCCCCAAGCTCGCCGCCCGCCCTGGCCCGTGCGCCCCCACCCCCCCATCTGATCACCTGGGCCGAGGTGGGCTGCAGAGGGCGGCTCCATACCTTGCCTGTCCGGAAAAATGCAGAGCCACACCGGCGTTAGGGGATGCTCCCGGCGAAGGTGACCCTGGGAATGGACTCCGGGAGGTTGTGCCGGCCAGGCGAGAGCGCCTCTTCTCACCTCCTCCCGCCTCCTGCTCGGCCTCGCATCCCGCCCGGCCACTGACCTGTCTCACGCTCTAAGGCTGCGGCGAGATTTCAGTCCGGTCGCGCCGGACTCTCTGCCCGGCCGAGGGGTCCTCATGAGGCTAGGGACGGCTGCGGCCGGATCGGGAGCGGGACAGGAGCCTGTGGATGTGCGGAACCCCCCTGCCTACGAGCGCGCCTGCCTCCTCCCGCCGCCTCGGACCTCTCCGGCTTTTGTAGACCCAGCGCCGGGGTGGCTCTGGGCGTTTCCCGCCGGGATCAGGGGAGGCGGGGGCAGAGGTGGGAAAGCTCTGCACCCAGGCCCCGGGGAGAAAGGCAAGGATCCCTGGAACCCTGTCCCGCTTGCCAGGCACGGAGGGCTCAAGCCGCCGTGCGGCTCTTTATACTGCAGCGCCGCGCGGCTGAGCTCGGGGCCAGTCGCGGCGGCGGCTGCGGCTCCGCGCGGGGACGCGAGCGCCTCGGCGCCTTCTAGTGGGCACCGAGGAAACTGCGGGGGCGCAGGAGGGTCCTCCCTCGCTCCCAGCCTACCAACCCTTAGCCCCCAAACCCTGGCATCTCAGCCGTCTGCCCCGAGACCAGCCATTCTGTTCCTTACCCGCTCAGAGTTTGCAGGAGAGGAGGACCCGCGCGGTAGGACTTTGGGAAGAGGCAGGACAAGGGCGCGCTGCTAAAACTCACCTCATTTCGGCGGAACATTTGGGTCCTTACGGTGAGATAAAGGACACAAAGACAGATTCACAGCCTCCCTCCTCTCCATCGTCCCCCTCGCTGCCTAATTATCTAACAAACATTCAAGAGATAAGCACTCGTAAGTCAAAGGCCTAACCCCCCTACCTGCCCTTAGGTGTAGGTTTGCAGAAAGAAAGAACCCCCAGAGCGGCCACATTGGGAGTGGTTCTGCCTGCAGTCTCAGGGCCTAGGCAGCAGCGTGATTCCTGACAGCCCCGAATCAGTGTCAGAGGTCCTGTGCTTCTCTGGGCCTAATAGATGTATCAAGATTTAATTAAAAAAAAAAAAAGGGCTCGGCGCCTGTGGCTCAACGGGCTAAGGCGCCAGCCATGTACACCTGAGCTGGCGGGTTCGAATCCGGCCCGGGCCCGCCAATCAACCATGACAGCTGTGACCAAAAAATGGCCAGGCGTTGTGGCGGGTGCCTGTAGTCTCTGCTACTTGGGAGGCAGAGGCAGGAGACTCGCTTGAGCCCAGGAATTGGAGGTTACTGTGAGCTGTGATGCCATGGCACTCCATCCAGGGTGACAGCTTGAGGCTCTGTCTCAAAAAAAAAAAAAGGCTACTGATTTATGGAAGAAGCCCAAGAGCCCATCGATACACGAATGGATTAATAAACTGTGGTACATGTATACCATGGAATATTATGCAGCCTTAAAGAAAGAGGGTGACTTTTCCTCTTTCAT
>CAUYON010100348.1:0-16874 GCA_963573935.1 Arctocebus calabarensis | reverse complement strand
ATTGGTGGGATCACACCTATGGTGCATCTTAGAAGGGTACTGGTGAAACTTACTAAATGCACAATACCAATGTCTTCATATAGTGATTAAGAAAATGCCATGAAGGCTATGTTTAACAGTTCGATGAAAATATTTCAGATTTCATATGAAGTCAGCACATTGTGACCATGATTGCACTAATGTACACAATTATGATTTAATAAAATTTAAAAAATATATATATATTTCCCTGTACCAGTCAAAATGTTTCCAGACCAATTCCTCTTAAAGTCAGTGTTCATACAGCACAGTTCATGGGAATTGTGCTTAGAGATATGTCATGCTGAGAAAATGAACAGAGATGCAATCTTATAAACCGTTTCTGTGTGCTTTTTATAAGTACACAACATCTAATGCCCCTGGCATCACTCCATGTAATTTAAAGAAAGAATCTTACATTTGACTGGCTCATTTTACCTGAGGAAGCCTAAGAGAGAAATTGGTTCTCATTGTATATAAATAAATGATGCCATCACAAATGTCAATACTGCGAAAATTTCTACCTATCGAGACCTGAGAAACGGGACTGCAGCCTGGGGCAACAAGGGAGAAGTTGAGGAGTAACACTGTCAGGAATTTCCATCCAGCAATTTGTTGTCAAATGCATGGATGTGAGGCCCCAAAAGACTCCAAAACTGCTTGCTCCGATGACAAGAGCAACAAGGCGCTCATTTTCAATTACCAGGGGGGTTTAAACTGGAAACTGTATTCCTCTTCTGTCAGCTGCTCAGAAACCTGGAAAGGGAAATCAGCAGCATCTCTACACTAAATTATCCAAATTGTTGCATGTGTTTAGGTAGCATTTTGGCTAGTGTACAATTGCTGAATAAAATGTTAACATAGCATGTTTGGGATATTGTTTCCTGCGCGATCAATTTTGTGTAGGATAGTAAATTGCCATCTTAGAATTCAAGCTTTGTTTTTAGAGAAACAGAGATACTACAGACTCAAGATCACCAAAACATTTTTAAAATATAAACATGATACATACTTTAATTTGATGGCCAAAGAATTGATTCTGGTCTCAGACTCATTCTGCTGTGGTCTGAGACTTCCATTGTAATAGTTTTTTGTTTTGTTTGTTTCTAATTTAAAATGGTGATGTAACCTAACTTGTGAACTAGAAAGAGTTGAGAACATTGAGAAAAAAGTTTAGATGTTAGGAGCAAGGATAGTGTTTTGGAAACTTTTTCTGGAAATTTTTTCATAAATAGTCCAATCTGTCCTCCAGGTATCTATGAGCCACCATGCCTATTCATTCCATAGCCAACTTTTCAGTAACTCACTTAAATCATTCACCTAACACTTACATTTGGATAAGCAAGACTAATACAACGCCCTGAAGTTTTTAATACCATTTTAAGAAGAAACAATATATGGCACTCATAGAACAGAAAAATGGTCAATTATTTTATTGACTTATTAACTAGTAAGGAAAGCAGTAAGATGTGATGACTAGTTCAAAGCATATTTTAAAAACATGGGTATGTATAAGATGGCATCATTGCCAGATTTTATAAAAAGCTGCTTAATGCTCTTCTGGCTCATACACCGATATATCCACTGAAAAGCAATTATTTGCATCTTTAATGGCCAAAATCTAAGTTAACATGCAACTTTATCAGATCTGGGACTTTGAATCAAAAGTTAATAATGAACTTCACTATAAACATACCCCTGGAATCATATGTAATCTTTGGTTCTTATGTCCCCATTTGATATAGGAAGAACATACCACTGATATTTTTGCCTTATGTCTTGGACGTAGATTCTTTTCTGATACCAACAAGGACGTTGATTTTCAGAGAATGCACTATTCAAGAGGAGGAAAGCACCGTAATTAGAACCTGTATATTCTGGCTTGAAATTCAGGGCCCTTGCCAGTAGACAAAACTGAACTCTAAGCTATTTCTCACAGGAATATAAAGGTGTGGGAATTTTTTCTAGGTAGAGAAGAAATATTTGCAAATTAATTTCTTAAAAATGAAATTCCTCCTTTTTATAACTGTCTTTACTTTATGAAGCAACTTGTATTGTTCATCGTTTCCCAGGATCTCATTCTGTTTACCATGTTAAACTTATCCCCACTGCCTCTTGAGGCTCTTCTTGGCTGTGTGTTTCTCAGGTTTTTTTTCTTTTTTTATTGTTTTTGATGACACTGACAGTTTTGGGAAGTACTCATCAAACATTTTAATGGTCAATTAGTTATATACACATTTAGGATTATTATGTCTTCCTAGAGAATTGACCTTATTATCATGATGTCATGCCCCTGATTATCCCTAAAAATTTTTTTCTCTAAAGTCTGTTTTCTCTGAAATTATTATAGCTACACCAGCTTTTTTTTTTTATTATAGTTAGCATGGTATACACATTTCCATCCCTTTACTTTGAACCTATCTGAATAAATAAGTAAGGTGGATTTCTTGCAGACAACATATAGTTGGGTTTTGTCTTATTAATCCACTCAGACAACCTCATATTTCAATTGGTATATTTAGACCATTTACAATTAAAATGCTCATTGATATATTTAGATTAATGTATACCATGTGAATAACTGTTTTTTATTCCTTGAATGTTGTATTTGTTCTTTGTTTCTTTTATTTTCTTCCTCTTTTATTTGGGCATAATTCCATTTTATTTGTTGTTAGTATATTAGTTTTACTTCATTTTTTTAAACAATGTAGTTAGTCTGGAGATTGATTTATACATTTTTTGACTTATGTAAACCCACCTTTGATCAGACTTCAATTCCCCTTCTGTGTCATGTAGGTATATTATAGCAGAGTATTACCGATTCCTCCCTCACGCTGAGTAAAACGTTGCTATTATTAATCTCACTTCTCCATAGGCTGCAATTACTAATACTTTACAGGAAAATATAATTTTTTTTACCTTCAATTCATTTTCTCCTATGTTTTTCCTTTCTTGACATAAATTCAAGTTTCTGGCTTACAGCATATTTCCTCAGGAATAAAGTTTTTTTCTGACCAATTTCTTGTACAGTACGTGACCTAGAAATAAAATTGTGAACTTTTTGTATGTATGACAAAATACATATTTCTTTTATACTTTTACATTTTAATTTTGCTAGATATTTCTAAGTTTTTCAACACTTTAAATATTTTACTCTTTTCTTACTTGCATGTATTCTGACCAGAACTCTGACGTAATTCTTATCCTTGTTTCTTATAGATAAGATGTGTTTCCCTTCTGTCTTATGGCAAAAGTTTTTTTTCTTTGGTTTACTGTATTCTGAACATGATATTCATTCTAGATTTTCTTTTTTAATTGTTATTTATCCTGCTTAATGTTTGCTCTCTTAGCTTCTGGCCTTGGGGTTTGTTGTCTGTTACAGCTATTATTACTCCTAATATTTATTCTTCTCAATTCGTTCTTTTTGCTCTTTCTGTTTTTCTAGTTTCACGTACCTTTCCATACTGTCCCACAGTCTTGGATGTGCTATTCTGTTATTTTCTTTCTTTCGCCCTTCCTCTCTTTCGCCTTTCCTCTCTCTCGTCCTTCCTTCCTTCCTAAATTCCTTCCTTCCTTCCTTCCTTTCTCCTAAGCCTTTCATTGTAGGAAGATTCTATTTACTATTGCGACTTTACTGGCTCCTTTTTGTTGGTAGGGAGTCTACTTATGAGCTCAGAAAAGGCAACCTTCATTTCTTTATTGGTGTTTGTGATTTGTAACCTTTTATTTTGATATTTTTCTTAGAGTTTTTGTCTCTCTGCTCACAATATCCATTTATTTTTCAACATAGTCAAATTTCTGTTAGAATAATTAACATATTCCTCTTAGTTTTTTTTAATTCCTTGTCAATTCCAGAACCTGTGTTTCATCTCAGTCTGATACAAGTGCTTCTTTCATCTCTTTAGGTTGTATCTTTTTCCTTGCTTTTTTCATGTGTCTTATTGAAAGCCACGAGAATATTTATATTGAATAATAGAAACTGATACAAATATAAATTTAGTGTATTTATGTTGAAGTGGTTAGCAGCTATGGTTAATGCTTTCTTTACCTACAGGTACAAAAGCTTTTAGATTTTTCTAGTATTATTTTTGTCTCTCCTGTTAACTTTGGTGGTTCAGAAGTAGTCCTCTTCAGAAAGAGTCTGTGTATTTCTTCTCTTTCAGCTGTAATTCATTGGGATTATAATGGAGCCTTGTTAATGTGGTGGTAAGGTGTGTATCATAAAGAAAGAATTCCTTCCATTTCCAGTTTAATGTTAATCTTTTTGTAGGCTTATGGTTTGGGTTTATGACCTTCTTAAATATTACTCTAGAGTTATAATTTTCTTGCTGTCCTTACATCAATCTCTGGCTACCACTTATCTTGTTAAAGCCCTGACTCTTGCCGAGTTTTTCTCCCATTAGGTGAGACATGAAAACTAAATGAAATGCAATGAGAGAAGAATGCCCTTCCCCCAACTAGGAGAAAACTTTGGCACTATCCCTCCAGACAGCCTGTCAGGGAGAAACTGTGTGTGGGTTTTACAATGATTATTTTTCTCTTCCCTCTGAAATAGTCCCAAAGATATATTTCCCAGATCTTTAATATGAAAACATGATCAGGCCAGGTTCCAGGAAATAAAGCCCATTGATGCCTGGATGTCTTCCAGGCTATTGCCCCTAGATATGTCTCACTCACATTAGTCCACGCTCAGCCTTTGCCACTTCATCAATATTGCCTTTTAAGTTTTCCTACCAGTTTATGGCACCAATAGTTTTACTCTTGTGCCTCTGGATTTGTCTGTCTTTCTAGATTTTTCTAATAAATCCAGAAAAAGTGATTGATTCCCAGTTTTCTCAGCTTTTTCTTATTATAAGTTTGGGAGTTATGATATTCAAGCTCTTTATATGATGTTGCTAGAAGAAGAAGTGATATAGGTTATCCTTTTTAAAACAGCTATTTCCTGAATACTGACATTCTTTCACCTATTCTCCTTTCACCAAGTACATTTCTGTACTTAACATAAAATGCCATACCTGTCATCAATCCTGATTTTCTATAATACTTTTCCCCAGATACAAAAAAAAATCATCATTAAGACCAAAAAGATAAATACAAATACTATTTATGTCAATAAAGTTTATTTACATTCAAGCCTAGTGATACATTTCTTCTACCTTATTTATTCTCCTGAAGGAGTACATTAGCAATATAGTACATTTTGTGCATAAAGATAGTTTTTTAAAATTCAAAAAACAACCTTTCGCTCCATTGTCATAACTTAATTCCAAGGAATTTACCATTTAGGGATTTATGATGTAAGAAAGTTTAAAAATACAGTCTCACTAATATAGTTTTGTTCTCAGTGAAGTATGCTGAGATTTCCAGTTAAAGACATTCATATGTAACACATCATTGACATAAAATTTTGTTGTACATGTAGAAATGAAGTTATTTCGATGAGAAAAAGGGACAATGTAAATCTTTCAACTGCTAGGTAGGAGTTTGTAAGTTCATTTTAATTATTATAGGCCTCAAATCACTCTGGTATTTATATTCTCTTAGGTGTTCTTAAAAAAGAAATGTAACCATTTTATATAAAATTGTCATCATTTACAATCATCTATAAATTAAATCATTCGTAAGCATGTACATCTTATATATCTTTAAGTCTCAACCTGAAAATATGTAAGGAGAATATAATTTTTCAAAAGCATTTTCCATGTTCTAAAAAAAAGGTCAAAGTTACAAATTTCTTAAAATTTCGTTAAGAATAGAACCAGAGTCTAGACCTTCCAGACAATTTCATTCTTTTGGTTTTGGGGAAGGATTCATGTGGAATTAATTGGGAAATGGTTTGTTAATAATCATAGTAATAGGGAAAAAATGGTAATAAACTAAGTAAGGTGAGTGCCTGCTGAGCTGACAAGTATGTATAGTATGTACTTTGCAGAGGATCCATTATCTCAGATCCCAAGTCTTTGCTACTTAGACTTTTTCTCTAGTTCTTGCCATTCCAAGTGTAGTAGGTAGACCTTATAAATTAGTACCACTTGGGAGGATGTGAGACTCTAAGAGCCATCTCAGGGGGTTTGTCTCACAACAAAATTCGAGATGAAGACATCCACTGCCAAACTTACTTGATAATTAGAATCACCTAGAGCATTTTCCGCTCATCTAGGTCTCTTAACCTCACACAAAACTAACTTGTTCAGATGCTATATAGACCGGGATTTTACATCATTGCCCAGAATTATTTCATCTTCTCTTCCTTCAATTAAACACTGGTAAAGAAATAATATTACCATTTTTGATCCAGATCATAGTTGGAAACTATCACCCATGGGCCAAATATGACCTGTTGCCTGTTTTTCTATGATCTTCAATTCAGAATGACTTTTACAATATAAATGACAACAAAGGTTTTTTTTTAAGTATAGTATTTTATGACATATGAAGACTATAAAAATTAAAATTCGGCTATCTGTTGCAGGTTGAATTGTTTTTCCCCAATTATATACCAAACTCTCACTCCTTACACTTCTTTGAATCTCGATAAATACCCATTGGAACCTGAAGTCAAAGCTGCACTGCTGCACTTTGCCAGGGTCTGGTCCCCCAGGAACCTCAGTTGTACGGTTGTATTACACTAGTGTCTGCATATTCTCTCTGCAGTGCTCCAACACCTACAGGCTCCACCCCCACCGGCAGGTGTCTCACTATCTACTTTTAAGGAGATGGAGATTTGGAGACACGGAAGAGAGACAGCAATGTGAAGACAATGACAGAGATTGGAGAGATACAGCTATAAGCCAAGAAAGTCAGTGCTTATGGGCAACCCCTAGAAGCTAGGAAAGAAGGATTCTTCTCTAGAGCCTTGAACGGAGAATGTACCAGCCAGCAGCTTGACTTCAGACTTCTGGTCTCCAGAACTTTAAGGCAACAAATTCCCGTTATTTGAAGACACCAAGTCTGTGGAAATTTATTTAGGTATCCGTAGAAACTAATGCCATATCCACAAATAAAGTTGGACTGGAGCACAGCCATGTGTACTTATTCATATTTTGCATATGGCAGGCAACATACTACAATGGCAGATTTGACTAATTGTGATGAAGATGGTTCAGAGATTTGCTTTCTGGACCTTTTCAAAAAAACTATACAGATCCTTGGTTTAGAGTTCAGCATCAGGAATTATCCTTTGGATCTGGGGCTCCAAGAAGCATGTAAGACACACAAAGACTTGGAAAGAACAATATATGCTGTATTAGATATAACGAACAGGTTTAAGGACTAGTACATATTCAAATAATGGAGCCTTTCACAAATACCAAGCATGAAATGTGTTTCTACTGCTACAAAATTACTTCTATTTCAGCAAATTGTGCATATTTTCTCAGAACTCTTTCTATTTTTACAGTTAGAAATTGTCATGTAAAGCCCCACAGACATAAAAGTATAATGCTTTTCTTTGGCCCACTTTGGAAATTGTGAATGTGTCAGAAATGTGAATCATGTTGATTAAAAGTAATTGCAAGAGCAAAACCCAAGCCTGTTTCTAGTTACACAAAAGGAGCAAGATCCTGCTTCTTCCTGTATGTCATTTCTAATCATTTCATGGAGACCTGGAAGCCACAGCACATATTCTGAAATGTAATATCAATTACCTGAATAATGAAATACTAGTGGTATTTGCTTCAGGCAGTTACTCTAGACTGACCAACAATTGGGACTATAATGGATTTGGGCAGCCTGCCAAGCCTGGGGATCACGGTAAGTCTGCTCCAAATATTTGGATGCTCAAACTGATCATCCATTCCCACTTACAGGCAATATGACACTATTTCTGACACTAGCTTTCATGAATTTAACAACTAGAAAATACAATGTAATTACATCAATAAATTTATCTACTCATTATGAAAGAGAATAATGTCTCTTGAAAGGAAATGACAGTGCAAAGAAACAGAGTTTTCTAATATTGGACTATTATTGTGAAATAATTCTCCATGACTTTCCCATTTCTACATGACCAAGTATTAAAACACGATGGGCTCTGCACTATATTTTCAGGAACATACATAGGAACAGACAGCCCTAGGATGATAGGGATGGGAAATCCTTTTTTTGGGGGGGGGGATGGGAAATATTTTTAAAAAGGTATTTACATTATTAAATAATTTAAGATAAAAATACTGATTTCCTCTGGTGACATTTAGATAACTTAAGATAAAGATAATGATTTCCTCTGGGGACATTTAGAAATATCCCTCACAAAGATATTTGTTTATATTCCAGAATAATAACAATAATCCCTCTTTGTCTGTAAAGAAGGATGAGAGGTTTGGACAGTCCTACATAAGATCTCTGCTAAATATGGGCTCCTTTTCTGTAACTTGCCCCCATGTGTGTGTGCAGTTACCACCAATTCTTCTCATCCATTTCACTGTGGGAATTGGGCTCGGGGAATTAGTCCTACAATGTTACTCTGGCTGTAGCATATGCTGTAAGTGATAAATGGTCTCTGACTCATAGGTCTGAGTGTTAAATTCACACATGCATACCCACACAGACACACACAGACACATCTTGTGATAGACTGACATTAACTTGCAAAGAGTGTAAAATTTAGGCCTTTCACAGAAACTGACTTTATTTATTCATTTATTTATTTATTTATTGCAGTTTTTGGCCTGGGATAGGTTTGAACCTGCCACCTCTGATATATAGGGCAGGTGCCCTACTCCTTTGAGCCACAGGTGCCACCCAAACCTGACTTTATTTTAAAAATTGTATTTTCTGGTTGAGATCATAATACATGCTCACTGAAGAAATTTTGGAAAATCCAACTATATAAATTTAAGTAAAATATGACTCCAAATTTCACAATCCAAAGACCATGTAACATTTTGACTATTTTTCTCATTCCTTGTTCTACTTTTTTATCTGCCAATTTTTCTTTCTCTCTGGCTAAAAGAAATATATGTATGTGCCTGTGTGTGTGTATATACTTAAACATATTGAGAACTTTAAGGCACTTATGCAATTTTATGATATTATTTTTAATTTTAATAACAATAATTTAAAAAATAGAAAATACAATTTAAGAACTCCAGCAAGGTACTATGGAACATATAATTATTATGAATAATAAAAATGATACCAATCAACTATTTAGAGTTAAGTAGTTAAGGTATAGAACCTGATGTTTTGATACATATATATATAGTAAAGTGAGTATTACAGGGAAGCAAATTATTATATTTATCATCTCACATGGTTACCTTTCTTTTTGGTATACATGAGAGTACCCATAATGGTTTTTTAGTAAATTTCTAGTGTATAATATTATACTCTGTAGTTCTCTTGGTGTGCATTAGATCTGTAATTGTATTCATTAATTAGAATGATGAATCAAAATTGATCATTTTGATCATCACCTTATCATTTTCTCCATCTCTGGTTACCACTGTTCTTCATTTCTAAGTACAGGTGGTCCCAATTTATAATGATTCATATTCAACTTAATGATGGTAGGAAAGTAATACATATTCAGTACTCTCCTAGACTCACAATGGGGTTATGGCTAGAAAAAAAGTGATAGTAAGTTGAAGGCATTGCAAATTGCAAATGTGTTTTTGACTTGCAATATTTTCAAATTACCATAAGTTTAGCTGAATGTATTCACTCCATAAGTCGAGAAGCATATGCATTTTATTTGAATTTGTTTTAGATTCTTCATGTAAGTGAGAACATGAAGTATTTTTCGGTCTATATCTGGTTTATTTCACTAAGCATAATGCCCTGTGGGTTCTTTCACGTCACAACTGCAGGATATCCTTCTGTTTTAGGGCTGAACAATATTCTATTATTTATGTATGTGTGTGTAAACACAATTTCTTTATCCATTGTTTACATATCTTGGCTATTGTGAATACTGCAGCAATGAATATGGGAGACCAGATTTTTTTAAGGAGTGATAGTTTCACTTCCTTTGGGGATATGCCCAGAGGAGAGATCACTAAGTTCTATGGTTGTTCTATTTTTATCAACTGACCACTGGATACTTGTTTTTCTCAAATGTATTTTTAAACAACTTGTATGTGATATTGTATTTGATGCTCCCATAAAACCTGTGAATTAAGTAACCTTATTATTCTTATTTTACTATTAGAGAAGACAATGATAAAGGCATTTAGTAAATCTGATGAGGTACCAAATGTTGGAGCCAGAACTAAGGTAACTGTGTCATTTGTTGCTTTATATCCCTCTAGGGATATGAGGAAAAAAGGAAAGAACATACAAATTACTAATATCAGCGATGAAAAAGGTGACATCATTATGCATTCCAAAGGCATTAAGGAGAAAAGCTAGGGCTATGGTAAATATTGATGAAACATACGTTAACTCAGAGAAAATGGAAGAGTTTATTGACAGACACAAATGTAATTCAAGGATAAATTTATTATATGAATTTTCAAATATCTATTAAAAATACTGATTTTACAGTCAAAATGCCTTCCTAAGAAAAGGCATCTAAGTCCTGATGCATGTCCTATTGAATTTCACTACATACAAAACATTTCAGAAAAAAATAGGATACATTTCAAGGATAAATGTATTATATGAATTTACAAATATCTATTAAAAACACTGATTTTACAGTCAAAATGCCTTCCTAAGAAAAGGCATCTAAGTCCTGATGCATGTCCTGTTGAATTTCACTACATATAAAACATTTCAGAAAAAAAATTACTAGATCTATAGAAATTATAAATGCATCATAACTCATTTTATAATGTCCTTGTTACCTTAACATTATTATCTGAAAGGATTTTAATGAAAAGAACACCAAGGATCAGTAATCTTCATGAAAATAGGCATAAAAACTCTTTTAAAGTATTAGCAAATTTAATCCAATCATATTTAAATAGAATGACATATTGTAGCCCAATGGAATTTATCCCAAAAATGCAAACTTGATTCAATATTTTAAAATTTAACAGTTATCCATTACATTAATAGACCCTACCAAAAACATAATGTGTTCAGCTAAAGAGACCAGAAAATGCATTTGAACAAAGCCCAATATTAGTACATGAAAAAAAAAAACAACCTCAAAAGAGTAGGGACTAAATGGAACTGTTACATCCAAACAATAACATTGATGAAAATAATATAGTTAACATAATGTTTTATAATTAAAACTAAATATTTTTTAACTGAAGGGGCACAGGTACAGTCACTGCTTTTATTAAGCATTATACTGAGAGTCTAGACAGGTCGATAAGGCAAGAACGTGATGAATAAATAAAACAAACTTTTTTTCTTAGGTGGCATAATTATTTATTGAAGAATTCTGAGAATATATAGCAAAGTCAATATAATCAAAAAGAAAAAATAAAGCTGTAGGATATGAGTTAAATGGATTAAAATCAATGTATACTATCTACTCCATGCTCTTTCTATAGACCGATAACTGGAAATTGAAGTTAATGAATGCCATTTGAAATAGCATTATAAATATATTTAAAAATAAATCAAATACAATGCACATAAGATAGTAAACTGAAAACTATAAAACATTGTTAAGATAAATTAAAGACCTAAATGAACGGAAATAATTTTTTAGTCCATTGATTCTAAGAATTGGTATTAAGATAGCAATTATTCAAATGTCATTAATTAGAATGATAAAATTCCAAACAAAATAAGTAGATATTTTTGTTGAAACTGATGAGCTGATACTAAAATTTTCATGAATCTCAATTTACAAGGATCTAGAATATGTAAAATAATTTTGATAAAACAATCCAAAAGAACTTGCACAAACTAATACAAGACTTACTATAAAATCATATTAATCAAGTTAGTTTATAAGTGATATATAAATAAAAATAGAGATCAATGGAACAGAATAGAGTGTAGAAATAGAGGCAAATTTATATGTTCGATTGATTGTTGATAAAGGCAACAAAGAAATTCTATAGGACATGAATAATCTGCTCAGCTAATATTGGAACTTCACATAATATTAACAACTTGATGCAAAGTATATGTCTATGATCTATGTATTCATCTATTTATCTATTTTTTTAATCTTTATGGGTTAACTCTATAAATACATCTAATATAAAAGCATAAAAAATTCATCAAATATTTTTGTATTTCATAAAACCTCCAAACTATCAATAGAGTGGTAAATTAAACTCCATCAAATTAGATATTTTAATCTTCAAAAGACAGTTATCAAAAGATAACAGAAGGACCAGGAGTAAATATTTGCAAATCATATCAAGGATTTATATCCATAAAGAAAGAGTTTAATGAAGGAGATATATGAAAGGTCCATAAGTCATTAATAGATGTTTAACAACTTAGAGAAATGTGAATTAAAATTGTAAGGATTTTTACACTACCACACACAAACTGGAATTGCTACAGTTAAAGATAACACCAAAACGATACATAGGTTGATAACACCAAGTGCTGGTGATAACGTGAAGCAATTGGAATTCTCATACATAAGTAGCTGGCATGTAAAACAACAGTTAACTTTTATACCAGTTTGGCCATAAGAAATCAGCAATCCCACTCCTATTGTTACGGTGGAAAAGTCAGTAAGTGCTCCACGTGGGAAGAGAAATGAATTTCTCTTGACCAATATTAGGATATAAGTACAAGTTTATTTTATCTCTTAGAAGTAGAGAGGGAGTGAGAGACAGACAGAGAGAAAAGGAGAGAAAGAAAGAGAGACAGCATAGCATTCCAAACAAAGAAAGGAAGTATGCCAGCCACTGAGGTCAAGCAGCCGCTGAACTTAACCAGGGACCAAAAAACGTACCTGCACCCCAAATCCACAAGGTATTGTGGACGTGAATGTTGTATCTGTTCCACCTCTACCAAGGTTGAAGACAGACTTTTAACAGGTGTTTCCAACCCTGAGGTCTGATGTTCATACCCCATTCTTTGTTCACGACACTCAGGAACCACTAGTGGCTAAAGAAACAAATTCCAAAAGGCAGAATTCATCAAGAGTGCCAGAAATGTTAAAGAAAATTTATATTTCTTTTTTTTTTTTGATACAGAGCCTCGAGCTATCACCCTGGGTAGAGTGCTGTGGCACCACAGCTCACAGCAACCTCCAACTCCTGGGCTCAAGTGATTCTCTTGCCTCTGCCTCCCAAGTAGCCGGGACTACAGGCGCCCACCACAATGCCCAGCTATTTTTTTTTGGTTGCAAACATCATTGTTGTTTGGTGGGCCTGGGCTGGATTCGATCCCGCCAGCTCAGGTGTATGTGGCTGGCGCCTTAGCCTTTGGAGCTGAGCCTATATTTCCTCTATAGGTGCTGAGCCTATATTTCCTCTTTGATGTTCTGGGCTTTTCAATGACTTGTGAAAACAGAAATCTGTGGGTGGGAAGGCGGGAGAAAGATGAAACTGGCAAGAGAAAGAGAAAGAAAACAAGTAGATTGATTTTAGTCCTTTTTGAAAAATTATGAGTTAATAATTTTTCTATTATTTCATTATAAACATCAGCTTCAGGCATTATCTTAGTATGTCAGAAGACCAAATAAAACCCCACAAATTAAGTTCTTGCTCACATGAAGTTTTTCTTTTTCTTTTTCTTTTTTTTTTGTAGAGACAGAGTCTCACTTTATCACCCTGGGTAGAGTGCCGTGGCATCACACTGCTCACAGCAACCTCCAGCTCTTGGGCTTAAGCGATTCTCTTGCCTCAGCCTCCCAAGTAGCTGGGACTACAGGCGCCCGCCAGAGCGCCCAGCTATTTTTTTGTTTTGCAGTTTGGCCGAGGCCGGGCTTGAACCCGCCACCTTCAGTATATGGGGCTGGCGCCCTACTCACTGAGCCACAGGAGCCGCCCAGAAAATCATATTTCATAATTGCTTGACCTGGAAGACTTCTGAATATATTTATTAAAACAATGTATAACATTGAATGAGAAAGAAAGAAAGTAATTTATCCCGGAAATTATTATTAGAAAAGAATAAAGAAAAATGTTAAGCAAAAGTTTCTAAAACTATTTCCAAGGCCTTACTAATGTGATCATTTCTGAGCTCTTAAAAAGTGATCAAATTACTATAAACTTTAACTTTACCAAGTTAATTTTGAAAGCTATTAGTAATGAAAAATTGGAATTAAAGAAAGTTGTTTTTCAAGTATTAGGCAGATTTTAAAAATTATCCCCCATCGAAGATGCTGTTTTATCCTTCTGAATATCCAGTCATTGTTATTGCCTAAAATGCCATATTTGGAAAATGAGAAGCATTTCCCAACAAAGCAGCAAAATTTTAGGACTGATAGAAAAACTACGTTGCAATTGTTCAATGTAGGTAAATTCATTCAATTACCTCAGAATATTAGCACATTTTTCAAAATGGCTTTCTGGGAGTAGCTATGATGAATTTAGTGCCAATATCAGTAGCTTCTGACTATGATTCTATATAACTTCCTTAGAGGATCTGAAATCATTCTTAAAAACAATAGTGATGTACAATTTAACTGTATTGTGCCTGTTATATTTAAAGTGAATGTTTTGTGTGATATCATCATTCAGAAATATGTATTTCTTCAAATTTTGTGTCTATTCTCATTGCAATATGTTGCGAGGATGAGGGGTGATTATTTTAAAATAGCATGCTTTGCAGAGAAAGAATTGCTTATTATAGAACTAATGAGCTCATTCGTTTTTGATATTTTAACCAGAGAAGAATCTAAGAACTGTAGTATATCATATTAGCATATGTGTTTATGTAATTTAATTGGGTTGGATGCTTGAAACTTATATTTATACATGCAAATGAGCCCTGATTATGCAAATGAGTCTGACTTCACCATGAAAATATTTACTTGTGTATAGAAATGAGATTTCCTACTTATAAGCTGCACTGCTAGATGCTTTATAGTTTAAGTCATATTTTAAAAAGTAAGTCTCTATATCAGACTTCTAATTATGCTAAATGTAAAAAGATTACAGTCTAGAAAATATGCCTAAAAAAGAATATACAATTCTGCAATTTTCAAAATAATAAAATAATGTAGCATATTACAAAATGGGTTCAACTAGAAAATAAGACATCCATAGTGTTAAGACATACTCATCTCTTTGGGGTGGGACACAATTCTAGGAGGGAATTTACCTAACAACCGCAATTAACATAACCTAATTCTTTATACCCCTTCAATGAATCTCAAAAAATCAAAAATAAATTAAATTCAAATTAAAAAAAAAGAAATACTGGGGAAGGAGCCAAGATGGCAATCTGTAGCCAGCTTTCCGCAGAGGTTCCTGTTCAGAAGGAGAGTTAAAGGACAGAAACTCAGCAAGAAAGCTGATGGTTTGGATCAGAGCCAAAAGAAAAGGTCAAAGAGCACACATCAACCCTGTTTGGGCCACCTGAGACCCCAAGGACACAAACAAAATGGTACAGAGCACATCACCAAGCAGATGGGAGTCCCCTCCCCCATGAGAGAGGTTCCCAGTATACTCCATACCTCCATACAAACCAGTGAACAGACTTCGGATGTCCTCCCACTCTACTCCATGGGAGAGACCCTCTAAAAACCAGACCTCCTTCCCCTACTAGGGTGCCACGGTGCTCTCCAGCCAGGCATAAAACTGTATATACTCTCTACCTGCAAGTTGGTCTTCCTGGTGTTCCCCTCCACTCTCACCCCGAGGTCTGGAGGCCTGTTCCCCACAGAGTCCAGATTCTTGAAGATTTTCTTGAGGGGTGTGGACGGGCGCAGACTGTTGTGGAGATGTGCTAGTTTTCTGGCTCAGTAGTGGTGAGAGAGGAGTGAGCCAAGGGAAGACCTGGCTGGTGGGATGGTCTCCTGAGGCACAAGATGTGACTAGTTCCGGGAACATTAGCTGGAGAGCTGCACCCCTGGGAGTGTTTTGAGAAGACACTCCTAGTCTTCTGGGCAGCCAGGGGAAGCGGGTGGGTTCTCTGATGCCGGTAGAGCGGACCAGCAACTAAGGCATTTGAAGGATTTGCCTGAGGCAGTACCTGCCCAGACACAGTGCAAGGATTAGAATACTCACAGAGGGGCTGCTTTGCTTAACCTGGCCCTCAGGGGATGAAAGCTGAGACAAAGGGCTGGAACTCACAGACAGAGTAAAACCCATTTGCAGCCCCAGTCTGATCAGGGAAAATAGCCTTGAGAGAAATTAATTCTGAGAACTTGTTCTATTCCAGCAGCAACATCAATCAGGGACAGGGCTGGAACTGAGTGAATCGCCCCAGCCCCTATCAAGTACCCAGGTTGTCAGGCCTCACTTCCCCCTGCCAAACAGTGACAGGGAGTAGTGGACTGGTTGTGGAGCCACAGACCTCACTGTGACCTAGGCAGGCACAAACCTCTGGAGCATCTGCTCATTGGAGGAAACTGGATCACAACTGTTACCACCGACTGGGTGTGACAGAGGGGCAAGGTAGGGAAGGAGGCATCAACCTTCCCAGAATAATTTACTTGCTGGGGGGGGGGGTGCCCTCCTGAGCTCACAGAGAATCAAAGTGAATTATACAAGAACTTCCAGCAGATCTCTGCTATCTAGTTGCCAGAGACTTTTTTAACTCTTCCATTTGAGATCGGTGCTGGCTAGGGCAATTGATTGAGACCTCTTCAACTGGGCTAATCACCCAAGGACTTTCCAAAGTTGTATCCTGGGTGTGTGGTAGTGGGAAGGTTTGATTGGGCTTTTTCAATTGTTGCCTGTGGGGGGTGCGGCGACTTAACTCTGGTATTCCTTCACAGCTCAGATTTCAATCCAGAGTAACAGATTCTCTAGGGTAAGACAAAGACCAGCTGAAAATAAGACAGAGCCACTTAACCTCACCACACCAAGAAG
>CAUYON010100347.1:0-29435 GCA_963573935.1 Arctocebus calabarensis | reverse complement strand
GAGAAGGAAGAACATTCCAACCCCAAACCAAGAGGGCAGGTTTTTAAAGGTCTAAATGCTCTGGTTGTCTCGTTGTGTTTGAGATACGCTAACAGACCTGCGCTCTCTCTGCTGCGTGGGCCTCCCAGACGCCCCAGCCGGGCCCTGACCGGGGTTGCTCGCGCCTGAGTCCTGGTGTCCCCAGTGCAATCTGCCAGCTGCGTTTGCTCAGAGGGAGCCCCTCTCTCCCCCACGCCCTCCGAGTCCTGCTCCCTGGCTTGTTCTGTCCTGTCTCAGGTTGTGTCTCCGGGGTCCGCATGGCAGGTACTGGCCCGCCTCCCCTGGCCCGCTCCACACTCTTCACCGACTCGGGGCTGGCCCGGCTCTCACTTGCCCTTCCCAGCCCTGCTGTGTTGCAGGGAACGTCGCGCCCAGCCAGGCTGTATTCCAGAAAGGTTAAGAGGAATCCCTGGAGAAGAGGAGCGGTGACAATCCCTCAGCGATCCCCACATTCTAACCTCACAGAGGGTGGCTGACAACACGCGGAGGGGTGAAACAGCAGTGAATCCACTCTCATCTTCTAAGGGGCTACAGCCCTGCTCAGAGCTGGGGGCCCCGGGGCGTTTTGAACAGGGCGCTGGAAACGCATAGACACCCGCATCAGGCCCGCTCAGGGCACCGAATGCTGAAAAAGGAGCCCCAGACTTTAATCACGCCAGAGTTCTGCCCCCGCCCCACCTCCTGTTCTCACAAAAGGGAGCCTTTGAGAAAGCCGACTGCAGCGGATGTGGTTTCTGGCCAGATCCCTGGCAGAGGCCGGTGCTGGCCAGGGCATCAGAAGCGGCAGAGTGTGCGGCCCGGGCGCCCTTGGTTCTCTCTAGGACCTGCGTCCTCGGCAGAGAAGCACGCGCCGTCCGGGCCCAGGCCACTGCTCTTGGGAGTGTGGCCCGCGTGCACTGTGGCACAGGCCAGGCTGTGTCACCGGGGCTGTGATACCCGCCGGTGACTCACGTGGCAGGGAGCACCTGCAGCGTGTGATGGGAGAAAGTCTCTGCATGTCCTCAGGACACCAGGCAGCCTGCTGGCACAGGCGATACAGAATTGCCAGCAAAGCTCTCCTGAGCTGTCCCCACTGCACATTTATGCTGCACATTCGAGCCTCCCTTGTTTGTGATGCTGACTATGGAAGCAGGCACTTGATTTCTCCTCATTTTGCGGATGAGTTGGTTTGAAGACTGGAATTAAAACATGAGTGGCTTATCAGATAGCAGCAATGGAGGTGGCGGGAAGCCTACAATTCGGATTTCATTTTCTTTCTCTTTTCCTTTCCTTCTCTCTCTCTATGCTGCTGTTCAAGTGGTTGTTGTGTGGGTCACCTTGATCAAATAGTTCCCCAACATATTTTTCTTATAAGCATGTAGATTCAGTTTAGAGAGAAGCATAAATATTAGCTATGCCAGGGTTGCCTGATAGAACCGTCTGTTAGGATGCAAATGTTCTTTGAACGGTGCAGTCAAGAGCTACTAACCACAGGGGGCTCCGAGCATTTCAAATGAGGCTAATATGACTAAGAAACTGAATTTTTAACTTTATTTAATTTTCATCAATCTAAATTTAAACAGCCACTTAGGACTATTGACGTGGATGGTGCAGATTTACAGAACAACCCATTCCTCTTATACATGGGAAACTGAGATCCAGGCAGGTTACTGGAACTTGCTTAAGACTGAGTACTTAGTTACCTAAAAGATTGGTCAGCACCTTCTGATTAATAAAGTGGTCATTTCTGGCATCTCTTCATAATGTTTTAAAACTCTTTGTCTTTTATAAACTAAAAGAAACCTGAATGTTAGAACACAATTATACTTTGTGCCAGGTTAACCCTTTCCACAGCTGCGTTGTGCTTTTTCAGAGGGGCTCCCTAGGGGGAGCATCGCCCTGGGGAAGGCTGGCCTGTTATTCCACCACGGGCCCTCGAGTGGAGCTGTTGTATAACTTCTGATGTCGGCAAAATCCAAACTCCTAAACCCAAAGCAATGAAAACCCACCTTGTTCTTCCCATTCCTGGCTCTGTCCACCTCTAGCACTTTATTCTTTTATGTTCAGATCTTTGAATATTTTACTTCTTAGTAGAAAGAGAAATAAAATTCCCTCTGTAGTCTACAAACATAGAATTCTGTATGTAGGGAGGAAAGCCTGAAGTTTGGTTCATATTTTGAAAATGTAATGAGGCTACTATGCAGATAAACACAGCTTCATCAATTACTTCAACAGATAAGATTAAGGTGACATAAAGACATTACTCATCAATACTGTGAGTTCCTGTGCTCTGGGGACATATTCTTAAACGACAGCTCAGATCTGTTAAATTATGAGTCTTGGCCAGAATGACGTCTCTGGGAAAGGTTGGGGCAACATGCATTTGCAGACTGTGGTGGGATAAGTGCCTTTGATTGGTAACAGGTGGTTTCCATCTAACTTCTACAGACCTGAATAACAGGCAAATTAGAAATTTTCGTGTAAGCAAACTGGCAGTTCAGCACCTGAGGCTCCACATTGAGTGCCTACCACCCTCTGACGTCTTTCCTGAAGAGAACACTCCGTGCAGACATTCAATAACGCTGTGCACCTTGTAATTCCCTAAAAGTTAATGAATGTGTTAGAATTTATTTTAATAAATGCTGATTAATTGCAGTTTGACTTGCATTTTGAAGAACAAAGGCATCCCCAATACAAATCAGCATTCGGCAGGTTTTCCTCGCTTGCTTTGAAGGTGTCCACAGCAGGTGGCAGTGTTGCTCTGCAGATTTCGCAGGGCAAGGCTGGTGCAGGGACTGAAATTTCCTACCCACGCTCTCCAGCCAAGCTCCGCGAGGGCTGCACCCGCCATGTCTGAGCCCGGACCGAGATGGAATGAAGAGCCAAGGAGATTCACAGGCATCGCTGAGACTACAGAATATGTGAATCATTTGAGTCGTCTTCTGCAATTTAATTCAACCACTTTTTAAAATTCCTGACAAGATCAGAACCATGTATGTGAATAACACGGTCAAAAATTTCAAATGGTGACTCATTGTATGTGTGTGTATAAACAGAAGTAACAGAGATTGGGGAAAGAAGGGATAAGGGGATGATACTATAATATGCTGTATATAGTATGGATCTACACATTATCTCTGTGTATTTTTTGATGAACGTGATCCACATTAAATAAGATACTGTAACAGGCCAATAATTTGGGTACAAGGTGCACCTGTAACAATCTCTCTCTCTCTCTCTCTTTTTTAAATGAGTTCTTCAGTCTATATGTAACAATCTTTTGTTACAGGTGTGCCGAGAGGCAGTCCACAGAATGAAGAGATAGAACAAATGATATTCCAAGGTCACTCCCAAATCTGATGTTCTAGAAGTTTGTGAATATTTTCATATATATACTCCAGAATATCTATACCTTCAGAGTTTACAAAACAGACCACTGCACTTCAAATCCCACTGGTGTAAAGGGAGCCATGGGGCTGGATTGCTGTCCATGTCATACCTTTTTTTGGCCTTTGGATACTATTACAAAAGACTCCTGTTCAAACAGCCTGAGATGGTGACCAAGGCAATGAGTGTGATAGATTTGGCATACCTGATTTTACTCTCTGCCCCCTACAGGAAGACATGGAAGAGTTTGTCAGGGTATAAGACAACCAGATTTGATTTTGCCCAAATTAAGACATTAATTTTTTGGGTTGTTTTGGTGTAGTCATTTTTAAAATAACAAGGCTTAAGTTAAATATAAGTGTCTCAGAAAGAGGATTTTCAAAATTTTGTTAAATTTACTCAACCTTTCTAAAGGCCTTTTTGTCTTCTTTACATTAGTTTATAGTTTACAAAGAAAAAAAGACACTAGTAACTTTAAAAATTAATTTTATGTTATTTTCTAGACTCTTTGTGTACCTCGTATCATGTCACATCAATCTGTTGGTTAATTTTAGGTGGCTTTATTACACTGCCATTGTTTTTATGTCATTTGAAGGCACTAAAATACCACAGAATAACCTTGAACAAAAAAAGCATGGCTAAAACAGCTTTGGTATTTTCTGGATATTGATTCTCTAATTGGATTAGAGTCTCCCTTTGACAGAATTCCAAGAAAGTAAAGGGCCAGGTCATGGTTCACAACTGGTTGGATCGCCTCCCAGTGACCACAGGTGTCGCACGTCCATTCAACAGACACTGATCAAGGGCCCACAGTGGGCCTGGCTCTGCGCTCCGTCAGCTGCTCCCACGTGGCCATACTCCCATGGGCACATGAAGGGCAGTAGATGGAGAGTCGGCACAGATTTGGAGTCTGTTCCAATCAGCTTCCATGTTTGCCTTTGAGAATGAAGAGCCTTCGGGGTTGACTGAAATGACAGGTAGCCTGAGAAGGGATGCTGAGATCTTCCTTTCTGTGTGACCAGAAGAAATGTGTGGCTTCCAGGTGACAGGTCTGGACTTTACAGGAAGCTCTTTGATCTGCCTCAAAGACTTAGTAGGTGTCCCATGAACTCAGAGCTTGGAGGCAGAATCCGCTTGCCAGTGCTATGGTGCCAGCAGGTAGTTTCTGACAAGGCAGCTGGTGGGGAAATAGGCTTTGTGAGACTTGGAGAGATATTGGAAGCAATGTGGACCTTCCCTGAAATGTTCGCTAGAGTTATTCATACAACACTGACCATGAGATTTGTATTACAGAAAAGATTAATTGGTTGATTTTCCTTTCTTTCAGTTAAATTTTCCATACTTTCTGATGAGAAATCTTGCAGATGGGGAAAGCCAGGTTACCCAGTAAGGTTCCAGTGTCCTGCGGTGCCCTCCTGTTGCTTTACCTTTTACCCCACCCCCTGGGGGTAAGCTGAGTCTTTGCACATTGACATTGATGATCAAGGTTTTGCAATAAATTAAGTGCTTTTAGTTCCTTTACTTCTTTAAATTCTTACAATACTGTGAAGTAGATTATACTCATAATGTTTTATTGAGGATCAGAGAAGTTTCATCTCTGAGGCGGGATTTAAATTTCATTCTGTGAGAAACTAAGGTACATGTTGTTGTAGCTACCAAATGCAGCTGTCTCCACAGGGACCTCCTAGAGGCGGGTGAGGAGTCGGCTGACCTGTGATCCACAACATTTACCAAAGCATGGACATTCTTTTCATGAATATAATAGCTGAGAGACACCGAACGGGGCAGGAAAACTGTTCCTTAGCCTCTTCACCCATGTTCCATATTATCAAAATTTGTGAATCTGCTAATCTTCTAAGTCTAATGAACAGTGTTGCAGATTTTCACATTTTTGAGGCGTAGCAGCAGAATTAGATATCTCATTTGTTTAAGATTTGGTTACCTTGGCCTTTCTCATGCTACATAAACTTCCATGTTCTTTAACCTGCTAACATGGGCAGAGGGCCTTGGCCTTGGCTAAGTGGTGAAGGTGGAGAGGGGCCAGCTGAGAAGTGCAGGAGCTGTACAGATGGCATTTGGACTTGACTACACTGTGTCATACTCTCAGTCTTTAAAGAGGTTTCCAGAGTACTAATTTTTTCATTTAAAAAGGAAAGTTTAAAGGCAAATTGTTTTTCAAAAAAGCCAGAAAAAAAAAAAACAAAAATAAACGCCATTGACCAAGTTTTCCTGATGTATGGAAAATAAGTCAACCCAGGGCCTACTTCTCAACTAGAAATAGCAAAGAAAGAGCTTAACTTATTAAGAATTACAGTGAAATGAAATGGAATTGTGTCCCATGGGATCTGATTGCTTCTGTTCTTTATCTGATAACCATGAGAGAACTGAGCAAGAATAGTACAAGTCTATTAACAATGGCTCATTAATAGTCAATGTAACTTGGCTTCTAAAGTTCCACGTAGTCAGTCAAGTTTTTTGATGTACTACAAGTCACTGTGACCTTATGGTTAGCAAATAAGGCACATTAGTTGTGTCTATTCCAAAGAGATTTTTTTCTTTTTGTGGTTTTTGGCTGGGGCTGGGTTTGAACCTGCTATCTCTGGCATATGGAGCCGGCGCCCTACTCACTGAGCCACAGGCGCTGCCCTCAAAAGAGTTTTTAAGGTGGCCTTTTAAAACTTCAGTGACATAGAAAATATCCCAGCCAGTTTCCAAGACCCACCTTGACAACCTGTGCTGCCTTCACTTCAGGCCTCACTTCGGGGTTTTCTGAGGTATGTGAGACAGCAGAATGTCTGTGAGGAGGAAAAATCGTGTGTCCAATATCTTTGCAATCTTGAAAAATAGGTAAAAATTAACTGGAAAAAAGTTGTTAACTACTTACGTTGCTTTCAATAATGACAGTTGAATTTTGGTGGCATTTTTTTCACCTACTACCTTAGACTTTTTTTCCTGCAGTGGGCCCAGAATTTAATATTAAACTTGGCAAGTAAAAGTTTATATTGGTTCCATCATGTAGTTGTGAAATCTTGGGCTGGCTCCTAAGGCTGGCCTGAGTTGCCTCATATTTCTGAAAGCAGGATTGCCAGAATGATACTCCTGATATTCTTATCTTTGTGTTTAAACAAAATAGGAGCGAAATTAAAAGTGAAGCTCTTTGATGACCAGGAGTAGAGGCTCCATTGTGGCCTCCATCATAAATGACAGATAAAAGGAATCTATTCAATTTTGTTCTTTCCTTCTTTCTAAACTACTAATTTTTTAGTTAAAATAAGTGTCAGGCACTCACAAAGCCTCAAATGATTGCAGGTACATTATAACCTTTTCTTTAATATTTGAGATGTTCATGAAATAATAGTGAACATCAACAATCTAAAAGAGGCATCATGCTAATTAATTTTTGGCTTAATTTTCCATTTTTTATTTCTAGTTTTATTTCCTTATTGTTTCTTTAAATCATGGCTAATATTTACATCTGAACAACTGCTAGGTTGCATATTTGGACATGACAGTGGTAAGTTTTAGACCTGACAATTTAAGGATTTATATAAAAAAATGAATAGGATTTCTTCAAGAAGAGACTTAGGATTTTGTCTGGGGAAAATTGGTATTTTCTCAGTCTATGATTACACTGGTGAAGCTTAGAAAGCAATTCTA
Organism: Arctocebus calabarensis; assembly: GCA_963573935.1. NCBI lineage: Eukaryota > Metazoa > Chordata > Mammalia > Primates > Lorisidae > Arctocebus > Arctocebus calabarensis. The sequence goes on along the minus strand of CAUYON010100347.1, from coordinate 22,373 downwards.
AGCTCCTGAATCTATTTCTAAGGGCCTGCTACATAATTCTTGCTCAGAGGAAAGGAGAGACTGTGTGTGTCCAGGTTGACTGCTCAGGTGATGCTCTGATGAGCACCTTCAGGTAGGTAGGGTGGTAGCTGTAGAAAAGGCCCTGTGGACTGTTGGGCAGAGACAGAAATCACAAAAACAACGTTAGAGATATGTTGGTGCCGTCACCAAGGAAGCAGGCTGGACGATGGATTGTTAGCTCAAAGCCTGCAGGAGGTGGGAGGGAAAAGCCCCACACAACCTGCTATTTATTGAGAACAGGCGCCCCTCCCTTGAGCCCCGCCCTCTTCACTGGAGTTCCACAGCTGATCAATTTCCAACTGCCGAAGTCTGATCATTAACATCCAGTAACTGCTACTTTGTCTCTGCAAGCCTGCTGTCCCAGTTCCTACACATCTTGTTGCATAAGTGGCTACATAGGTTGTTACTACATAAGTTGTTACATAGGTTGTTACATATCTTATTACATAGGTCACTACACATCCTGTTACATAGGTTGCTACATTTTCTGTTACATAGTTGCTACAGAGATAAGGTGGTGAGGCTGTTGTGCAGTCTTTGTGACATCTTTATTTCTCTCAAAGATTTGCATTTGATGCAAAGAACAGGAGAAAATAAAATGTAAAACCTGTTTTTTTTTTTTTCCTGAAATTATGAAAATCACGAAAAGGCATTTTATTGTAACAGATAATAATGTCCAATGAGAAAAAGACTTCTGATTGCTGGTAGTTCTGATATTTTGGCTTTATTATGCTAAATATTCAGATATGGATTTATTTCTTTGTCATCGATAAAGGAATTTATTTGTATATGTTGTTTCCTCAAGTTCATATACAAAAATGTATAAAATATAACTGCTTTCGAAGGATATGGAGGAATGTCACTTTTTTGTTTGTTTTTCAAAGCAGGTTATGTGTCCATAGTCACTTGGGGACAGCAGTGCCACTTCCAATGCCTTAAAGATATTTCTAATGGTGTTAACACGTTAGACAAAACCTGATTTGGTGTTATTTTTCAGGGTGGGTGAGAGAAAATGAGTACCCTAGAACTTCTGTAAATTCTCCAGTATCTTGGCAGAAAAACTCACTGATGCAGAGATGATGGTGGATAGGGGAGTGTCTACAAATCACCTCGTGCTGTAACTGAATGAAAACACCAGAATCACCTGCCTTAAGTTAGCCATGAAAGAGTATCTAGTTTTTTCCATTAGAAATGTTTACTGTGTGTTTTTCTCTTCCTACATATCACCGTGTGATGTACAATGAAAAGGCTGTGTGCTCACTCGCATGGTCTGATGTCAGCAGACTCAGAACATGATACCACATCCCAAGTCTAATAGAGACGAAACAACTCTCAGTCTTTAACCACCAGAAAGAAGCTGCCCCACAGGATAAAACCGTCTTGAAGGAATATTTGTTCCATTTAAGCAATCATAATTATTGCCAATAATATTGTTTTATTCTAGGAGCAGATTTCTACCAGAAAACCAGAATTGCGTTTGGGATTTTCTTTCTGATTTATCCAGTTAGTGTCCAATCAATACCATCCACAGGGATAATTAGATGCAGTTTGAATTCAGAAGCGGTACTGAATCTTGAATTCTATGTCAAGTTTTCTCAACAGAAGATGCCAGGGGAAGTTTAATAAAGATTAGTAAATAGGTCTGGGCAGGATGGCTCCTGCCTGCAATCCCAGCACTCTGGGAGGCCAGGGAGGGTGGATCGTTTGAGCCCTGGAGTTCCAGACCAGCCTGAGCAAGAGCGAGACCCCATGTCTAAACATAGCCAGGTGCTGTGGTGGGTGCCTGTAGTCCCCACTCCTCAGCAGTCTGAGGCAAGAGAATGGTTGGAGCCCAGGAGTTTGAGGTTGCTGTGAGTTATGTGGCACTCTACGGAGAGCAACAAAGTGAGACTCTGTCTCAAATAAATAAATAAATAAAAAGATGATGTAGGTTAACAGAACATTGAAAACTGGTAGGAAGTATTCAGTATGGCTGTAGCCTACAGATAGTAAAAATGTTAGAAATGGGACTACAGTGCCAGAAAGGGATTATAAAAGAGAGACATTTGTGACCTCATGCACTTTAAAATTTTTAATTCATAATGAAAAAAGTAGAGGGTGTATGTATTTGGCAGGTGTACTTTATGGCAGTGTGGAATTCAAAAGAAATTATTTAAATGATATACTTTAAATCATAAACTTATGGTAGAAACAAAATTATCTGAGGGAAAATGAGTGCCCTAGAACTTCTGTAAATTCCCCAGTACCTTGGCAGAAAATCTCCACTGATGCTCAGATGATGGTGGTTACATAGGCTACTATGTAGCTTTTTCCTTTATATTTTCTCCTTAAGCCAGGCTGTGCGTGCTTGTATTTTATACTTTAGACAACATATTGGTATTTTAAAAATACAGTCTTTTTAAAAGGTTTTATTTGGTTCTACTGTAGCAAAAGCGAACTTTAAAATGATGGTGTATTTAGAAGCCTTTAAAAAATTTTCAGATTAATATGAAGATACAGATGTTTAGGTTACACTGTTTTCATTTCTAGGGTGAAGTTCAAGTTGTAGTTGAACCCTTCACCCAGGGGCCCTGCTGAACACCCCTACACTGTGCACCTTAGGTGAGAACCCGCCAGTCACCCCTCCTCCTCGGCCCTCCCTTCCACTTCTCCCCCTTCCCCATCGCTAGACTATCCTGTGTTATACTCGTATACATGGACGTGGAGTTTTTTATATATTGGTTTCATATTAGTATTGAGTACATTGGATACTTGCTTTTCCATTCTGGTGATACTTTACTAAGGAGAATATGTTTCAGCTCCATTAAGGTAAACACATGTGGTGTAAAGGCTTCATCTTTTCTGATGGCTGAATAGTACTCTTTGGTATACATGAACCACAGTTTGTTAATCCATTCATGGGTTCATGGGCACTTGAGTTGCTTCTACATCTTGGCAATAGTGTAGAAGCCTTTTTATAAGACTCTGCTTTTAGGGGTTCAATTTCTGGAGTCTCAAAGTCTTCGATTTAGGAATCTGCTGAACTTGACGAATTTGTGGTAAAACTGACAAAGAAAATAAAGTTTGCAAGCATACAACCTGCATCAATGTGTCAAATTATACTCAGTACGGCCGGCGTCTGACATGGGACTTTTCTCCCCTTAAAACAGGCACATAAAATATTTACTTAGGAGTCTTGATAATTTTCAGCTTTTGTAGATTAAAAAGAGACAGACGATTCCAATGACCCAGAAAGATTACTTGAGTATACTTTGCAGAAGTGATTTTTAACGGGATTGTCCTTGGCGGATGGAGTTGGCAGGTGTCTTCCCCCTTCACAAAGAGTCTGCCTGAATCACTGAGACTCCTTAGCTCATTGTGTCTATTCTAGAAGCTCCTTGGCAGCAACTACAAGGGTGAGAACGAAACCCCTGGACTGTACAATAGGTAAGGGGAGTTGAGGAAACAGACAGGAACGACCCAAGAAGCAGACATCGGGATTTAGCACAGTACCAGGCAACAATGACTAATTTTAATTTGGTGCATGTTAAACCTGGGATTATAAAATTCTTAGCAAAAAGAAAGCATTGAAAAAGCAGTTAGTAGGTTTGTCAACTTGATTAGATGGGGAGCACCTTCAAACCAGTCACTGCTCCTCTTACTGCTATGGGCCCAGTGGTGTCTGGTACAGAGTTGTGTTGAGTGTTTGTTGAGTGAAGGAGAAAAAATACAGGACAAACAAGACATCAAGTATGTTTAGCAAATACATTTTGCCATTTGAGTTTGTTCTCGTAAAACTAACGTTAGTGATTTGAAATTTGAACCCTGCTATAGTGAGATCAGGCTATTAAAATATTAATTAAAAAATTAATATTGGGATTATCATGGAGCAGAACCCAGTTAAGTCCTTTAGGGTTGCGTTACTCAGAGTGTGGTCTGCAGACCAGCAGGTGTGAGAGTCGGTGTTTAGAGACCTTTGTAGCAGTTTGGCTGAGTAATCTGATATCTTCTGAATCTAATAATGAAAAAAAATTGGGCTTATATATTTTGTATGTCCCTGTTTTTAATAACATTTTCAGTCATTAATTTTAATTGAAAGTTACAATTATATCAGTCCTGATGGAGTGGAAAAACAACAAAACTATTTCTTCATCACTGATCATTTGAAAAGATTGTTTAGAGGACCCGAGCTCTGAAAACATGCCATTCCCTAAACTATTCATAATTAAGAATAAAAACAAACACTTTTAAATTCGAAAATGCATTATTTCTGAAAAGACCCAAATTTCCTCCTAGATGTTTTGCTCTCTGTCCAGCTTCCTGACCCTCCAGTCCATGCTCTAACTGCATTTTGGCAATGAGCTCCTCCATGGTTGGGAACCGAGCAGCAAGCTGCTTGCTGTTTCCAACTGACTGTCGTATCCTGCTTAGCTCCCAGAGCACTGCAGAAAGAACGAATCCACCTGGCTTATCTGTTCTCTTGGTAGCTGAGAGATGCTTTCTCCTTCTGGAAGGGCTCATATTCAAGGCACATTGGGGTTATTTCTTGCTAATGAATCCCTATTTTGAACATGGTTGGCTAGCGACTCTCACAGAAGGGAAGTGGACAAGCACAGGACAGTATAATTCAAATGCAGTTTCCAGTTCTTTGTAATTTTCAGCCCAGTGCCAAATTGTCTAGACTGGAGAGATTCTTTGGATGGCTCTGTCAGATGGGATAAATCTTTCTGCTTGCAGAATGAACAGTGGGCTCAAATGAACATCAGTACTTTCAGCGCTGGTGCACCCAATTCCACACTTCTGAGTTTGTTAGAGCTCCCATTGATTTTAATGATGATGTTCAAAGATTCAGTCTGTCACACCTAGATGAGAACTGGCCTCATAAAATGTGCCTGAAGCTGGTGGATTTTATCAGTAGGTATGGTAACACCAATCACCTTGGGGGAAAATATTTGTAATTGGCTCAATTCTTGCTGTATGTGATTAATCATCTCTTCTGAAATAAGATGATTCAGCATCATCTGCCCAGTAATTCTGTAACCACATGGAAGCTAGCTGCTAGGGAACAAAAGCCGGTTTGAATTCTTTATCCTAGCTCTCCTTTCAAAAAGTAGTGAGCTATACAATGTATTTAAGTATTCAAGGACGTCCTAACAAATACAGCATTTTGAGCTTATCATGTAATTTGCTCGGACTAACCCCAGAGACTGGTTTGGGGACGATTTCCTTGCATTGTTGTGGGTGATTCGCGTGGCTCCGTTTCTCATGGGTCATGCTAGTCTCTGCAAAGGCATTCTCACCTGTGAAGTCACGCAATTCAAAAATACCTGCAAGGTCTTTTTTAGTTTTCAGCTTATGAAAACCCTGTTTGTGCTATTACTGTGCACCCATTAGATGATAAACATTGTGCTAGACGTTATGGAGAATAGGAAAGTGGAAGCAAAATATTTTGATGTATACATTCTTATATGCCATTCAAATAGCTATCTTCAGATAAAAATGCAGCATTCTGTGCTTTTTATTTTGAGCAAAGTCTCTGATGCCTCAGAGGACCCTGATATTTTACCTGTTCTCAGGTGTCAGAATTCCTGGGGGTCTAAGATGAGATGAGAAATGGGTTCATATAGAGTTGCTGAAAGTTAATGATTAAAAGTTCAAACCCTTTCCTAGGAAACCTATAGGCAGCCCTTCCCACTTAAGAATACTATAAAGGGATGTGGAATATTATTAGTTGCTGAAGAAATCAAATGGCAATTTTTTTTTCACCTTCTAGAAAATTCTATTGGTTAGGACATGCTAAATGGTGTTGGAGCACAATTGCCCCTGGGTTTTAGAGGTTTAGCAGAACATTTTTTTTTTTTTAATATTCAGGCCGCAGTCCTCTGTAGGTTTGGTACACTCTTTAGGGGTGATTGTTTTCTATGGTGCAATGTAGTGAATCTATCATTTTTTGGAAGCATCATCTTCTAAAGATGTGGCTTCCTTAGATAGGGTGGCGGGTCAGAGGGGAGAGAAAGCAGGCAGCATTGTGCACCAGCTTTGAAATGCTTGTGTCCGTCTGGAATGATGGAGTCATTTCTCCTCACAGTTACCGGCCATAGCAAATCGCCAGCTACAGCTAAGTTCAAGAGGATGGAGAAGTGTGATCCCCCCTGTATGTGAAAGGAGAGGAGAATTAGAAATATTAGGGAGCAGTGGTAATCTTTACCATTCTATTAAGCATTACATAGGTTGGCAGAGTTGTGAGGAAATAGTCTTTCTAAATTGATGGTGCATATGAATTGATTCAGTTTTATAGATGGGCATTAAAAACAATTACAATTGCTTGGGTCTAGCAGTTTAGCTGTGCAACTCTAGCTAACCTTTACTAGGCATTTATTATGCACCAAGTACTATTCTGAGACCTTTGCATACTTTATTATATTTAGAGCTTACTTTTCGAAGGATATCTTAAAGATAATGAGGAAATAAGTAGACATACGTGGAAAAGTCCCACAGGAAATTTCTTCTTTGAAACAACCTTGTATTTATGCACCTTGTATTTATGCACTCATTAAGTCACATGCCTAGACAATGCAGCACTGACACGGGTCTGTGTTCTTGTCTGTGAAAAACAGCTTCACAAGGCAGCCCGTATATATAATATGCTCACATCGAGGACATATATATACACACAAAAAAACTTTGAAATGATAAATGCTTAATATTTCAAAATGCTGTGTAGTTCCCTCAGTCTGATCAGATTATAAGATGTTTTCTTCCTTTATACTTTAAAAGTTTTCTGGATCTTTCTCACAAGGAATATGTGTTTCCTTTAAAATAAAAGAAAAAAAAGCAAATTTTATCTGAAAATAAATTATGATCATTTATTTTTTATTGCTTCCATCCAAAAAAGGGAGCATTTTGCAGCTATCAAAGCTGTACAGAGAGGGGCTTTGTTTTCAGAGAATGCACCATCTCATTAGGAGACGGAGTTTGCATGTTTCAATTGGCGGGAGCGTGAGGCGGGAGGTCTCAGGCCCAGTGTTTGTGACACAAAGGAAACCTGGGGAGGATGTCAGGAGAAGTGAGAAGGAATGTTGCTTTGAGTAATTGAGAAAAACTTTATGGAAGGAAAAGAAATTTAGTTTGGCTCTTAAATGCGGTTGTAGTTGAAAGGATGAGATGAAAGGAAAATCATGTGAAAAATGGTGTACTAAGATAGGGATCAAAGCGGTATTAAAGGACAAAGAAAGGCAAGAGACATTTAGATATAGGGAGATTTATTTAGAATTGATGTCGGCTAGTTTTAGAAAATATCATGAGGAATCAGAGAGAGAACATATTATCCTATCACCTACAATATGTCTGATGCTCTATCATCAGACATTTTTTTTTTTTTTTTGGAGACAATAGTCTCACTCTTTTGCCCTGGTTAGAGTACTGTGGCATTGTAGGTCACAGCAACCTAAAACTCTTGGGCTCAAGTGATCCTCCTGCCTCATCCTCTCTGGTAGCTGGGACTGCAGGCGCCTGGTGCAACACTCAGCTATTTTTAGCGATGGGATCTCCCACTTGCTCAGGCTGGTCTTGAACTCCTGAGCTCAGGTGACCCACCTGCCTCTGCCTTCCAGAGTGCTGGGTTTATAGGTGAGCAACTGCACTTGGCCTACATCAGACATACTTAAATTAAAACATTTCCTTGAAAAAGAAAACTTTCAAAATTATTTTGCTTTATTAAGAAAATTTATTTCAGAATATTTGGGGAGCAGGATGCCAGTATCTCCCTTAACCATACTTCCAAAAATATTTAGTTGACTAGAAAACCAGGATTTTATTTAAGCAAAGACAGTTAGTGGCCTGTTCATTTATTTATACTAGCTGCTTCTTCTCTTCCCCTTCAAGGGGAATAATAATCAAATCTAGAATTATTTTACATCTTATAAATCTAGTATATTGTTTTTTGGAGAATAAAAGTCAATTAAATTATTAAGATGTAAATTTCTTTTTATTTCCTGGACATGGGCATACTTCTGGCTCTCAGGTGGAAGGGCTTCATTATGGTTTTCATTGATTGCATAGAAAAATCACTTTTTCTATTTAGTAGCATTACGTCAAGTACTGGATTCAACAGATTTTATTATTCATTTAGTTGTAGCCCTTTCTACTGTGAGTTGAAAGCCTGTCTAGGTCCCAAAAGGAGGATTTTCTTGTGTCTTTAAAAGTCAATTTGAAGAAACTCAGAGGCTCTCCACTGCGGAATTGAAATCTCTAATAAATTTGTACTACAATATTTATTAAAATTGAGTAGGTCAGGGCAGAGGATTTTTTGCAAAGGATTTCTTTAAATAGTAAGATAAATTTAAGTAGTATTCTGGTTGTAAACAGATGTTCTCTAGGCTTGCTTTATGTTATAAACTAACGGTATTCTAATTAATTCAGTTTCAACCTAGGCTGTTCTCTACCTATAGCAGTCATACAGTAAACGTATGTATATTTTTTCAGTATTTACCCCACTTAGGACCTAGTACATGGCCAAATTAATTAGAAACATATATGCAAACCTAGCACTTAATGGGAAAAAGCATGCTTCTATCAATCAAGAAAGCAGCATAGATTTAACACATTGAACAGGGCCATAAACAGCTTTGTTTCAGTGATTTCATTTTCAGAGATATTGCTGCAATTACTTGAATATATAACCTTTCTTTTTTTCTTTCCTAAAGGAAAAATGAAAACAGTCTAAGCAAATGGTGAAATATTAAGTTGAATGTGATTTTCCTATTCCAATTTTAAATGTTCTCCAGGAAAATTAAATGATGTTGATTGTAGTTCCAAGTTCCCATTGTGCTGCAGCACTAAATAATAAAAATGAAATGTATTTCTCTAAACCAGTAGTGCAGTGGAGCTACAGTTGGCCCTGCCACTTACAGAGCAGCCTTGTTTTCGCTTCATTTTGCTGGCGATGCTTTTTCTCTTTACAGGCTCAACAGGAGAGCCTGCAGGGGAATGACTACTTGGTGTGGCCATGTTTCTAGTCAAAGGACCTTAAAAAAGAAAAGGAAGAAAGAAACCTATGGCACAGAACACGCCGATCAATGTGCAATGACGTGACTGGATCGATGACTTCTGATTTTCTTGGTTTTCAAAATGTCAACTCAATGAATGTATTGGCAGATTTTTAAAAAGTCTCTGAGTAGAACAAATACCCACATTCAAGAAAGTTTTATTATTTATTTTATGCACAAGTATTAAGTTTTATTTCAGATAAAGTTTATAGTTAAACTTACAGAATCTTCTATGTTGCATTGTCCACATTTTTGTTTCCCAGCAATAGATGTTCTGATTATTCTTTCCAGAGAGTGGAGTTTTTCATGCATACCATAAAATATCATTCTGAATGAAAGGTAAATATTTTTGAGTGATTAAGATAATAATAACATTAAGGATCATAACTGTGACAATACAACATCTGTCTTTTAGAGATTTAAAAAATGCTTTTTTACATTTATGGAGGTCACATACCAATAACACTTTTTATATGTGAAATATTATAAAACAGCTTGTCCTTAAAATATTGAATCTACTATAATTTTGGTCTTGTGCCTAATTCTGTGTGTTATGAATTCTGTTATTCTCAAGTTTGAATTTAAGTAAAACTTCCTTTCCCCATTGCTTTCTTATTCTTTCCCTTTCTTTCTTTTCTTTTTCAACTTTTCTCGCTTCTTTCTTTTAACTCTCTTTTAAAAAACTTTAAAGTTCTTTGTAAAAATTTTAAAATTTTTAAATAAAAATTTAATGCATGCTTATTTTGAAATATTTGATCAAAATGGAAAAGTGTTAGATAAAAATGGCATTCCTCCAAATAATCTATCATTAACCTTTTTATATACTTCCCTTTGATCTTTTCTTTACCAAATTGATTTGCTTCACTAATATCCATCCACTTTTTTTGTCTTCCTCTTTTTCACTTACCTTACATCAAATATCTTACTGTCTTATTCAAAATTCTCTCAAGTGCTGCTTAAATTATTTGTCCACAGAAAAATACACATGAGTTAAAAGCTTATGAAAGGCTGGCTCATTTCAGCATTTCTTCCCTTTTCTCGCTCATGCTTTTTAATCTTTTCCTCTTAATCACTTCAAGCTCTATTGCCTGAAAGTATGTAGGAGTTTCTCCCATTTTAAATACATTTCCTAAACACACGCCCCATTCTAATTGCTGCTTTTTCTCCTTGAGGGGGTCGTTCACTTCTAAAGCTGTTCTACTCAGACTTTGGCCTCCTTCAGTCTATTCCTGCTCTAGAAATTGGCACCACTGACCTCTGGGTCACTCAGTCCAGTGGTGTCCTTGTAATTTTATCTTCCCCTCTCTGTGTAACCCTTTTTCCCTCGGCCCCCACCTGTTGTACTGATGGGCCCTCATGCTCTGTCCCCCCCCCTCGTCCCTCCGCACAGTCATCCTCTCCAGTGATGCAACCACAGCTCATGTGCACTTTACTCTCATGTCAAAATTTCAGATGCCACTTTCCATCGTCTCTGACTGTTTAGGTGCTCCACGGACAATCCTACTCTTCATGTATCAATGCTACTATTCTCTTCTCTGGTCGTTTCTCTGGATTCCCTTTTTCATCTTGCATCTCACTAGCTCTAAAATTGGACCTTTCATTTCCTCCACTCAGCAAGTCGAAAAGTCTTGAAAGACAACCGTCCTGACACCACCCATTTCTGTCCCTCCCTCCAGAGTTATTACCTCGCTCAGTCTTACGATGTTTTTTGCCCGACCACTCCTGGCTCCCGGGACACTGTCCCTCCTCTTCACTAATGCTGGTGATGTTCGATCTCTTTGCCAACTAGTACTCCCATTTCAAGACTTAGATTCAAGGTTAACACTATGAAAACTTTCCTAACATCTGTTGCCCTCTTGTAAAGTAAAATCCACTTTCCCTTGAGACTCTCCACTTTACTGTGCATACTCTTTCCAAACATTTACAATCATGTGTTTATACATATTTCTTTCTGTATTGTATTGTACATGTAACTCACTGAAGCAAGAATCATGTTTATCAGAATATGTCTTATTTGTCTTGGTATATCTTGTGCCTGAAACATAGGAGATATACAACGAATATAAATTAGCAACTGACTGAATTTATAATATTGAATGTTCTCATTTTGTTTAATAATTTTTAGTATTTCCAATTGATTGCTTATATCTAATGTCATAAAATGTATCGGAAACCTTCATTTGAATTTTGCATTTACTTCTAAAATATAAATCATCCCCAGAAGTGAAATTATTGGGACAAAGAATAGAAACACTTCAAGGATTCCTGAGACATATTGCCCAAATACGAATCAGAATATTTGATGTTTCTAGTATTTCAACACAAAGTATAATACATTTTTGTTTTTAAACAATAGTACAGTAAGATCGTATTCCTTCTAATTTCCTACTGGAGAGTTATTTTGGAGTTGGGGAATGTTCTGTTTCTATTTGGAAACTCACATGGCAACATGCTGAAGTTAGTAATATTGAATTAAATTACTGTCTATCTCCCAATGCTCGTGAAAGAATAGAAGGTTGAATTCAATATAAGCTGAATAGGTAATGTATAAAAGCTTAAGTTTTTTTCTTTTCCTATTGTCACAGTCTAATAAATTCCTAGTGGACTTTGATTATTAAGACACAGTGCAAGGCCTACCTTTTTAACCTTCCTTTCTGAATAGACTATTGATTCAACTTAAACTGCTTTCTAAAAATTCAATATGCGCATCTGGGGAGTTTGCAACCCCTGTGCGGTGTGGAAGGTTGTGAAGATTAGTACATTTATACAGTATTATGTGACTCTTGGATAAAAGGTTTGGTATAAAACACAACTCTGGTATTGTTATTTAAAAGCAAACTTTCTTTGGGGGAGAGAAACAAAGCTTCCACAGTAACTTTGATTAATAGTTATGTACTCCAAAAAAAAAAAAAAAAAGAAAAAAGTTATGTATCTGATACTTTTTTTCAAAGTTGATCTTCAAAGAAGTCTTGAAAATTCTGCAACTTGCCATCTGCTAGCGTGATGCAGCATTAAGGGGAAGTGACAAGGACCCTTTTCTGTTCATCCATTTTAAGCCACTATGGCCTTGCTTTGGCCTCAGCTCATGTTGCTGGCCCTGAGTTTATTGTTTTGCTTTTCTTATATTTCGAATGATTTCTTGCCTGATTTTAATTATTTAATTGGACCTGAATTTATTTGATTGAATAATTCGCTGGCAGATCCTCTCTTTCTTTTTCTCTCTCATTTTCTTTCATAGAAGGGATTACAGATGACAGAAATGCATGGGGTTTTGGTAGCTATGGTAACCACATCATAAACCTTGATGGATGGCAGGTGTTTTAAGCACTTCAACTATTAGAACCTTATGGGCACTCGATATGTTCAGCCAAGAATGACATTTGCCCACAGGGATCATAAAACAAAAAGAACTTTTACTCTTGATTTGGCAGCAAGGAGATAACAGACATGTACTAACGAGGATGTAATGAAATTGAAAGAGTATTTATCTGATAAATACCACCATCTGAAAAGGTACAGTGGTGTAATCATTCTCTACACTGTAAGTGCATCTGGTAATAATCACTGTGTTTGTATATTTTAATCTGTAAGTCCTGATGTCCTGAGATGTGTGTGCATCACAAATCAATTTTTAGGGATCGATTCTAAAAAGTTTCAGAACTTTTGCAGTTGGCACCTGTGGCTCAAAGGAGTAGGGCGCTGGCCCTATATGCCATAGGTGGTGTGTTCAAACCCAGCCCTGGCCAAAAACTGCAAAAAAAGAAAGAAGTTTTAGAATTTTTGAAAATTGTATTTCTATTTACCCAAAAGATGGCAAAGAAAACATATTTGTTAGGGTTTTGAATTACTAAGGAGTAAGAATGAGGAGATGGTAGGCAGCCTGTTAGATGTCAGAATAGGGATTCAAAAATCATTTGATTCAACCCATGAAAATGTGGTTTAAAAGAGATGAGGACAGGGGAAATGGAAGATGGCGGAGCAGAGACACCAGCTGTCAGGTCATCTCCGAAAGAAGGAAAAGCTTTAGATGAAAAACAAACAGATCAAGGGATTGCGAGGGAGCAATACCAGAACCTCTCGGAGAGTCCTTGGGAAGAAATTGCAGAGCAGAAAAGGAGATATCAGCAGAAATCAATGGCCAAGACGCTGGAGTGCAGTGAGAAGGGCAGGTGTAGTGGTTTATTTCTCCCTTCCCCACATCTCAGAGAGCTGAGGGCTCCTGAGCTGCTGCAGACCTCTTCCACCCTCCCACGAACTGGGAGTTTCTTGAGGACAAAGCACCAGGTCTCCAGTGCCCTTGGGGTTACTTCCCAGCTGTGGACCTGAGAGGGCCGGCATAATATTGTTCTCCACTCTCCGTGCACTTTTGTCTTCCCCAGGAGGCTTCAGCCCCTTAGTTTTCCTCATTCATCACCACACAAACATTTCCCAATCCTAGCCCACAGGTGGCCAGCGAGTCCTGGGGGATCTGCATGGCCTTCTGCATAGACTCTCCTCTGGATGGAGGGGTGGAGATCACCAGGGTGCTGGCTTTCCTCCATTCAGACTCTTTTCCTTCCCTTCCCCTGCCCTACCTACGGCTATAGGTAAAGAGATGCAAAACAATATTTCATGCAAATACAAGCAAAGAAACAAACAAAAAAAAGCTTGGCCATTTTCATATCAGATAACAGACTTCTAAGTAATAGTAAAGACAGACAAAGGAGGTCATTATGATAAAGGGAAAAAATTCAACATGAAAGTCATACCTAACATACCTGTGTTATACACCTAACACAGGTATAACCAGATTTATAAAACAAACCCTACTAGGTCTAAATAAAGTGATAAACAGCAACATTATAATAGTTAGGGACTTCAACAACCCAATGACAGAACTGGGCAGATCTTCCAAGCAGAAAATAAATGAAGAAATATAGGGATTAAATGAGACTCTGGAGGACATAGGCCTAACCGATATTTACAGAACATTCCACCCCCAAACTACTGAATATACATTTTTTCTTATGAGCTCCCAAAACATTTTCCAAGATTGATCATGCCTTAGGCCACAAACAAGTCTCAAAAACTTCAAAAAATACAAATTCTACAATGTATCTTCTCAGACTACAATAGAATAAAATGAGAAATCCACATCAACAGAAACATTCATCCACACTCAAAGTCACCTACTGCTGAGTGATAGTAGGGTCAAAGAGGAAATTAGGATAGAAGTTAAAAGATTTTTCAAAGTAAATGATAAAGGGAACACAAGTTATCAAAATCTGTAGGACTCAGAACAAATATTCCCAAGAGCAAAATTCATAGCCTGAAATGTCTAAGTCAAAACCAAAACAAAACAAAAAACAGAAAGATCACAAATCAACTATCTAATGAATCATCTCAAGGAATTAGAAAAGGAAGAGCAAACTAATTCCAAAACCAGCAGAAGAAAAGAAATCACTAAGGTCAGAGTAGAACTAAATGAAATCAATAACAAAACAATTATACAGAATATTAATGAAATATCAATAGTTCTTTGAAAAGATAAATAAAACAGACAGACCCTTTGCTAGATAAGCCAAATACAGAAAAAGGTTCCCAATAAGCTCCTTCAGAAATGAAAAAGGAGCTATTATAACCTATATCACAAAAATATAATACATCTTCTCGGAATACCTATAAAAATATATATGCATGTAAACTAGAAAATGTTGAAGAAATTGATAAATTCTTGGAAACACAACCTCCTTAGGCTCAGTCAGGAAGAAATAGAACTCTTAAACAGATCAATATCAAGTAAAGAAATTAAAGCATAATAAAAAATCTTCCAACAAAAAATTTCTGGACCAGATGGTCTCATAGCTGAGTGTTATCAGATCTATAAAGAGGAACTAGTACCTATCCTGAAGAAATTATCCCATAACATTGAGAAGGAAGGAATCCTTACCAGCTTGTTCTATGAAGCCACTAATACCTTTATACCAAAGCCAGGAAGGATACAACAAAAAGAGAAAACTATAGACCAATATCCTTTATGAACATAGATGCAAAATCCTAAATAAAATTCTAGCAAACTGAATTAAGCAGAACATCAAAAATATAATGCACTACGATCAAGTGGGCTTCATCCCAATGATGCAAGGATGGTTCAACATATGCAAATCCATAAAATACGATTCACCACATAAATAGAAGCAGAAACAGACCATATGATCATCTCAGCAGGCACTGAGAAAGCATTTGACAAAATTCAGCACCATTTTCTGATGAGAAGTCTTAACTAAACAGGCACAGATTTCACATAGCTCCCAATTTTAAAAGCCATACGTGACAAACCCAAAGGCAACATCATGCTGAATAGCAAAATTTGATTATTTCCCTTTAGACATGGAAGCAGACAAGTTTTCCCACTGTCACCTCTTCTAGTCAATAGGGTGCTGGAAGTCTTAGCCAGAACAATCAGACAAGAGAAGGAAATCAAGAGTCTCCAAGTGGGGACAGATGAGGTCAAAATTTTGCTGACAATAAGTTCTTATATACAGAAAACACCGCAGATTCAGCCAAGAGACTCCTGGAATTGATAATTGAATTCAGTAGACTCTCAGGATATAAAATCTATGCACCAAATCAATGGCATTCCTATACACCAACAACAGCCAGGGAGGGAATCAAATAAAAGACTCAGTATCTTTCACAATAGCAGCAAAGAAAATAAAATACCTAGGGATATATTTAACTAAAGAGGTAAAAGACTTCTACAGGTTAAATGATGAGTCATTGAGGAAGGAAATTACAGAGGATGTAAGCAGATGGAAAAGTATATCATGATTATGGATCAGCAGACTCGATATTGTTAAAATGTCTATATTACCTAAAGTGATCTGCAAATTCAACACAGTCCCCATTACAATATCGATGTCATTTTTGACGATTCAGAAAAAATAATTCTACACTTCATTTGGAACCCGAAAAGAACCTGAACAGTCAAAACAATGTTAAGCAAAAAGGGCAAATTGGGAAGTGTCACTCTACCAGACTATAAGGCTATTGTAACCAAAACAGTGTGGTACTGGTGGTACAAGAACAGAGACAGAGGCCAATGGAACAAAACAGAAAACGTATGTATAAAATCATCCTCACATTGTCATCTGATCTTTGATAAAGTAGACAACAATATTCACTGGGAAAAAGATCTCTATTCAATAATGGTACTGGGAAACCTGGATAGCCACATGTAGAAGATTGAAATAGAATCCGCACCTTTCACCACTTACAAAAATTAATTCATGATGGATAGCAGATTTAAACCTGAAACATAAAGCAATAAGAATTCTAGAAGAAAATGTTGGGAAAACTGTTTTTTTTTTTTTTTTTTTTTTTTTAAATTTACAGAGTATCAATTTATTTCCCTTGGTAGAGTAACCGTGGTATTACAGCTCACAGCAACCTGCAGCTCTTGGGCTTAGGCAATTCTCTTGCCTCAGCCTCCCAAGTGTCTGGCACTACAGGCACCTGCCATAATGCCTAACTATTTTTTGTTGCAATCTGGCAGGGGCCGGGTTCGAACCTGCCACCCTCAGTATATGGGGCTGGGGACCTACCCACTGAGCCACAGGCACCACCTTGTTGGGAAAACTCTTACAGACATTGGCTTAGGCAAGGAATCTATGAAGAAGACCCTAATGGCAATCACAGCAACAACAAAAATTAATAAATTGGACCTGGTTAAGTTAAAAAGCTTCTGCACAGACAAGGAAACAATAGAGTGAATAAGCAACCTTCACAATGGGAGAAAATATTTACTTGCTGTACATCTGATAAAGGGCTGATAACTGGACTCTATAAAGGACTAGAATAAATCAGCCAAAAATAAATAAGTAAATAAATAAATAAGTAAATAAATACAATTAACCCTATAAAAAACTGGGCAAAAGACATGAAGAAAAGTCTTTCAAAACAAGGTTGGATAATGGACATATGAAAATGAACATATGAAAACATATTCTAACTCTCTGATCATTAGCGAAATACAAACCCAAAGCACAATGTGGTATCACTAAACTCCAATGAGAATGGCTTTTATCAAAAAATCCCCAAACGACAGATACTGGCATGATGTGGAGAGAAAGGAACACTTATACACTGTTGGCAAGTACGCAAACTAATATAACCTTTGTGGAAAGTCATCTGGGAGATACCTCAAAGAACTAAAAATAGCACCATCATTTTATCTAACATTCCCACTATGGGGTATATCCCAAAGGGAAAAAAAAAAGTCATTTTATCAAAAGGACACATGCAGTTGAATGTTTATTGATGTGCAATTCATAAT
This sequence comes from Arctocebus calabarensis, assembly GCA_963573935.1. Taxonomy (NCBI): domain Eukaryota; kingdom Metazoa; phylum Chordata; class Mammalia; order Primates; family Lorisidae; genus Arctocebus; species Arctocebus calabarensis. The sequence goes on along the minus strand of CAUYON010100347.1, from coordinate 4,973 downwards.
AATAAAGATGTGGAACCAACCCAAGTGCCCGTTAACACATGAATGGATTAAGAAAATGTGCCATATGTATACCATGTGGTACTACTCAGCCACAAAAAAATGGTGAGTTAGTACCTTTTGCAACAATCTGGATAGAATTGGAGAGCATCCTTCTAAGTGAAGTTTTGTAAGAATGAAAAAAGAAACACCACCTGTACTCACTATAAAACTGGAATTAATTGGTCAACACCCATGTGCACATTTAGTAGAAAAGCACAATGGGAAGCAAGCAGGTGGGAGGGGGCAGGAGAGGAGGATAAATTCATACCTAAGGGAACCGTGCACACGATCCCGGTGAGAGAAGCACTTGTAACTTTGACTCGACTTACAAAAGCAATTCATGTAATCCAAAATTTTGTACCCCAGCAATATTCTGAAATTAAAAAAAAAAAGAGGCTCGCTGCCTGTGGCTTAACAAGCTAAGGCGCCAGCCACGTACACCTGAGCTGGTGGGTTTGAATCCAGCCCGGGCCCACCAAACAATGATGGCTGCAACCAAAAAATGGCTGGGCGTTGTGGCGGGCATCTGCAGTCCCAGCTACTTGGGAGGCAGAGGCAGGAGACTCGCTTGAGCCCAGAAATTGGAGGTTTCTGTGAGCTGTGATGCCACAGCACTCCACCCAGGGTGACAGCTTGAGGCTCTGTCTCAAAAAAAAAAAAAAAGAAAAGAAAAGAAAAAAAATAAGACATGAGCACAGTGGTCACAGCCAAGGAGATGCATTTTAGAAAGATATTGAATGTGCAAAATAATTAATAAGGGTAAAATATTAAGAATAATTAATGAGAGTAAATCTGTTTAGGAGAATAGATCACCAGCTAATGTTTAGTCAATCAATAAATTCAGAAATTGGTAGGTTGAGAGTAAGAAACACTATGCTTGATGTAGTTTCAGAGGACCAAGGGGAGTACAGCGCGAACTCACGATGGCCTTCATCGACAGTGCGCTCCTGCCGCTCCTCACTGGTTGTTTTCTAGGGTAAAGGAAAGAAACTGAAGTGAAGTATATGACATTTTTTAAAAGTGAAAAGACATTTTTCCAGGCAGTGAACTGTAAGGTATTAGAAAAACTTAATTGAGGGAGATTGTTCAAAATCATCTTCCTTAACGGTCTTTACAACTAAGATGGTAATTTTGTTATGCTATGAAGGAGAGGCAGAGGAATGACCCAGGCTGTGAAGTACACCACTCATGCACTTCTCTTCAATAGTGTTTAAAACATGTTTCCATTTACAATCAATAAAACATAACATTCTCAGTTTTCACAGTGGCAGATGCCTGTAAAATTCCATGGAATTCAAGCCCATTTTAGTCTAATCCATTGTTCACTCAAAATTTCTAAGTCTCATGAGATTTCAAAAGACCCAGGCCTTAGGATAAAATTCCTCCTTGGACATCCTTCATTAACCTGAGTTGGTAATTTTTCCTTTTACTTCTTTTGCCTTATAGCCCTTTCCTTATTAAATTGAGGTGTTTATATAAGAAATTGCAACATATTTTCAAACTCTGTCATAATATAAATGATTAGTTTTTCTGACAGTTTAAAAAGTTATAGAAGAGACTAAAGTTGCTCAGAGCCAATGTAGTATTTTCTTGGGCTTAGAATCTTCTTCCCTATTTTTTACATACCATCATTTGGTCCATTTGGTTTTAATCAGGGTTATATTGGCCTATGTGACATAAGCCTCTCAGACTAGCTGAAGTTGAGAACAGTAATTTATCAGTAGACATGAAGGAACCTCGTGGAATTAGAGAGACACAAATACAGCTGAGCTCCATTGAAGGCCTGAAATCAGGAACTAGAAATATATTGTGTACCAAGACAGGAAAGGTATTATCCACATCTCCTTTTCGCCATATATCCGGTGTCAAATGTAGAATCCTTTATGTGACTAAGGTAATAGATATAAGACCTTGAGCTCCAGTGTCAGCTTGTTAGGAGAGATGTTCTAAAGAGATCAGTTTGGATCAACCACGCCCCCTGAGATGATGAAGACCAAGAGAGTGCTTCATATGCCAGTGGCTTCTTGATGTGTGGCTTTTGGACATGCAGTGTTAGAATCACTTGGGACTTTTTTTTTTTTTTGTATTTTTAGTGTACTGTTTTCTTTAAACAAGTTAACAGTTTATTGAGAATTAAAAAAGGTATGATGTGATACAGTATGAGCAAGACACTCAAGATAGGTATAATAGTACTACTCACACAAAAACTTAAATTTCACCTCAAAAAAATCACAAGACAAAAGAGAAAGCAATTTCACTGTTATAAAATAAGATATTTCATGCAAAATATTAACTCTTTCCCCCCAAAGCCCAACCTCCCAACAAACAAAAAACTATCTGGGAATACTGCTATGCTAACAATTTATTAAAAAATAACAAAACTCAAGAAAATATCTGAAAAGAATTTAGTTATGTGCACAGACTATTAGCAATGTGAATGTGTGAAAAATGAAGATACACAAATATATAAGACATGTGAAAATAAGAATAAATAAATGTGAATTTTCTTTTGCTAGTAAGGTTTATTACCACTCAATTTGTCTAAAAACTGAGGGATGATATAGTCCAATCTGATTTCAACCAAAGTCCCAAAGAAATATATATATATATATCTATATACATACATATAGATAGATAGATAGATAGATAGATAGATAGATAGATAGATAGATATTGCTCCTTGAATAGCATTAATTCTAAAGTTCACCCAGACAAACAAACCTGAGGGGAGACAAGGTCAAGGGAGGAAGTGAATTGAAAAATGTTAAACATTAACAGTAATGAGAGAAGAACTTCTTTTCACCAGTTAATAAAATGTAATATGATGCTAATGTGGTAACAGCCTAAGAATCTCCAGACAGAATAATGGGACAGAATTAAAAACCAAAGAGGAGCAGAGTAAAAGCAGAAGTAAGCCCGGTTATATACGATGTAGCAAGTAATATTTCATAAAGTGGGGAACAGATAGTTCAGACAGTAGTCTAGCCATTCCACTGGATTCCTGACTTCATCCTAATGGCAAAATAAATGCTAGACGGATCAACTGCATAAATAGTTTAAGAACTAAACAAGCGTGGAATAAGGAAACATGAATGCATTACTTTATAATCTAAGTGGAAAAGGTCCTAAGTCACATACTATAAGATTGATAAATTTGACTCACAAAAATTGATACATTCCCGTGGCTGAAAATAAAAAAGTCTGCAAGAGAAAAACATTATAAGTAAAGTTAAAAGAAAGAGGAAAAATGGGAGAAACAAAGTGGACCACAAATGAAAGTTGAATGATTGATTTTTCTATGAAAAAATAGCTCTTAAAAATTAATAGGTGGGTATCCCTTTCCCAGATGGCCATCTAGGGCCAGTGGTCACCAGACTTTTCCAGACGGAGGAAGAAGTTTCAAAGGAGGACACATAGCCCAGGTACAATACCCAGGGAAAGGAGACAGAACATATCCCTACCGGAGATCCCATGGGCAAAAGTGGCAGAGCAGAGGAAGGGAGGTAAAATTTTGACAGGGACTGACTCCGGAGGGATTGGGAGCCCAACAGAAAGGGCAGGTAGGGGAGTTTACTTTCCCTCACACCCCTCACACTTGTGGCATCTGTCAACTCCCAAACTGTCAGAGAGCCTTTCTGTCCTGACGAATGCAGGTGCTGAGATTGGTGAACTGAGAGCTTCTTGGGAACAGAGCACCAGACTATAGGCCCATGTAGGGTCGCTTCCCTTCACCACAGATCTGAGCTGAGAGAGCAGGCGCCATATTGCCTGTGTACACACCAGCACCTCTATCCACAAAGGCACAGCCTGTCAGTCTCCCTGTCACTGGATCCTATGCAAACATTCCACGGGACACGCCTGTGACAGCCACAAAGGAATGGGGACATATAGAACAGCAGTGTCCCTGGAGTTCTGACTTCTCATAGGGCAGGTTGCCCCACGGGGACTGAGAAGTGCCCCAAACCCCTTTTAGGACAGAGGAAGGCAGAATTTGCACACTCTCCTGCACTAGAGACCCCCTGGCTTGTGACCAGAGTTGTCTGAGCCCTTCCCAGTGGAGATGCTCACCACCATTAGAGGCCTACTTCTTCTTCTCTTTCATCTACCCACTGCCACAGAGGCAGCTTTAGGTAAAGGGCTATTTCCCTGGAACTAGTGAGTACTCCATGGGGATGACTAAGCCAGGGCCCTTTAGCAGCTGCTCCTCCTCGGACAGAGCAGGCATCACACCCAGGCTTGCTTGGAGATTGAGGCTCAGCCGCTTCCCAGCGAAAAGAAGCAGTGAGTACATTCCTGCTTTCATGCACCCCAAGGACAAAAGTTCCTTCCTCCTCTAAAACAGGGTGGAGCTAGCAGTCTTCTCAGAGCTGACTGTCTTCTATGAGATATCTACCCTCCCAGAAGGCAACTCTCTGACACAACCATACCTCCCACTGGAGCATTTTAGCCCCAGCCCAGGCCAAGTCCAAGAACTCTATGCATAATGGGTCACGCTGCCTCCACCACCTCTGCTGCAACTGGGCCAGCATGCAAACTGAGTGAAAGGGGGGGCACTCAACCGGCACAAAATTTACAGAACACCAAGGCTTGTACGAAAGGTCTTTATTGGCGGGGGAAGCTGCAGAGCAGCATTAAGGAGGAGGGGAGAGAGAGAGAGAAATGGGGGAAGAGAGGAGAGGGAGAAGGTGGGGGAGAGAGAGAGCAGGAGAGGAGAAGAGACACACACGGGGGATGGGAGAGAAGAGAAAGAAGAGAGGAGAGAGAGAGAGAGCAGAAGACAAGGGCATCTGATATAGTCTCGGTTAGGGGAGGTGTCGGGATGGTAGAACAGCCAATAAGGTGTTACTGCTCTAGTGTGACGAGCCATAGGGGGCGGGCCATAAGTTTGAGCTTATCAGTGGATATCCGATTGGGATATACAAAGTTGTGCAATT